>JASVER010000043.1:4627555-4688165 GCA_030449065.1 Oceanodroma leucorhoa
GAGCATTAGAGTAACAAGGACTTGGCCTTAGTTCTGTCCTAGGGACTTCTACTTTTGCTTTCCATGACAAAAAACACCCAGCCAGATTAAGATTTTAAAAAGGGGGGAAAAAAAAAACCAAACCCAAAAAGTGATTTTAAGATGGAAATCTGTTTTTCATCGACAGGCAAATGCAAATGGAGGTAGCAACAGCTGTTGAACAGAAGATGGTTACTTCATTTTCCCATATGTACTTTTTTRAAAGTTTTCTTCATTTTAAAACATTTTAGTGGGCCTTGGTACCAGGAGGGAGCTAGACAGCATGCTGGGATATCTCAGCATTTCTTTAGAAGAAGCCTATTGAGCATGGGTCTTGTACTTCAGTAATAACACTTAATCCACTGAAGGCTTATCCACATCAAAAATAATAATTTTTTTWAAAAGTGCTGAAAAGTGACTCGTGCTCATTTTTTAAAGGGCTGACCCCAAGAAAAAGCGAGCATGTGTTAATTTGTTTTAGAGGAGTATTGCTAAAGCTCTTTCAAAAGGATAATAAAAGGCCACCAACGAAGTAGGGCTTCAGCAGCATAGCAGACGTCCAGCTCTCTAGTTTTGCTAGCGCGGTGGGCTGTTGAGGTGAGAAGGTTGCTCTTCRTTTTCGGCCAGAAACATTGGTTAAGCAGCAAAGCCAAGGTGTTTTTAAAGACTGAGCAGCTGATCCACAGATGATAACTACCACGCATCCAGTCRGAGGTTTTATGGTGGTATCCTGGTGGCAAGGGAGCATCCCTGGCTGGCTGGCTGCTGCAGGGCTGCTAGATCTCCTCTGCCCGCAGGACTGCAGGAGGAATATGTTTCCTTGGGAAGACYGGGGATTCTCGGGGCTTGTTAGGGAATACAAGAAATCCCCTTCCTCTTAATGATTTTGCTGGTGTGTCCTGTGACGGGTTTGGAGATTGCCAGTCTGATGCTAACTATTCCAATTTGCTGCACCGGAGGTGCTGAAATGCTGACATATATCTGCTCTCATTTTAATTTCTGCATCTCTGTGAACCTGTTCAGCATCTCCCTGGCATCAGAGGAAAGCCATTAACGTTCCTGGGGTCGTATAGGGCAGCTGTTGTGCAGATGAAAGAATTCCTTGTAATAAGGCGCTTCCTCAGCCATTCTGCTGGGGAAGCATAAATTTGGGAAATACTGCTCGCTCTGTCGAGGAGAGCGATCGCAAATGAAGCCAAAGCACATTAGTGGTGACGCAGAGCACCGCTAAGAAGTCGCTGCAGAAGCGTCTCCCCTCTTTCTTTGGGGGTACTAATATGCAGAAACTCTATTTGCAGGTAGTAATTCTGTGTTGCATTAATGCCTCCGATTGCTTGTCGTTTTAACAAGGTGCTGCTTTTATACCAACATTGTACGTTAAAATGAAATGTCTGTGATATCAAGCAAGTAAGGAATGGGAATATTTCACTTTCTGATTATGGCAGTGGAGGAAAGTAACTCTTCATGCCTTTTTTTTATTTCTTTTTGTCAGTTGGATACATATGACTTGTAAATTCAGGGGCTCTGTTGCTGCCAAAAAAAGACAGAATAAAGTAAAATAATCTCGTGAGTGCAGTGGGATAGACCTTAAATTATGCTGGTTTTAAAATGATAGAAAGTGAAAACAAGGTGGGAATGTGTATGTTTTATAACCTGTGTTGGAAACAGCGGCTCAGTCCCCTTTCCACGTTGGTACAATATTCCCAAGGTGACATCATCTTCTTCAAATTTCTCCTTAACCAAGATGAAGTTAGGGATGATTATATAAGATAAGGAAGCCAAGCTGACAATTCTGTGGTCCCCCTCCCAAWACTAACCCTCCTCTCAAATTCAGTAACATAGTTAATGCATATGATGGGGGCCRGGGCTGGGGGGGGAGAAATGCTATCAAAATGACATTGCTGATGTTTCACTTCGGCAATTCCCACCCCGGTTCCGGTTCAGCAGGACTGAGAGCCCGTTCTGCTCGCTGCCGGCGCCTTCCACGCRTTGTCTTCCGGCCCTGCTTCTCCACTCACCACTCCTGTGTACGTATGTACATACATACATATGTACACCTCGGATGTGGTCTTTTGCTCTGGGACACCAAGGTTCCTGTGAGAGCTCACCGTCTCTTTGCTCCTCTTTTGCCTGGTTAGTCCACCATATATATATATACATAGCCTTACATATTTCTCTCCTGTATAAGGAGAGGAGAGGAATATATAGCCTGTGTTTCCATCATCCATAGCTGAAGTGAGCAAAGGAAGACCTTGGATTTCCTCTTTTTTAAAGTGCATGAGCGTGTCCTGAAATGAGTGGGAAAGGCGTGCTTGTTTCATTTCCTTCTCACCTGATTCTGGTTAGAAACATCRCTCTTGGCCATAATATCCTCAAGATGCCCTTTCTGAGATGTAAGCGATCCACTCCGTGCGGCAAAGGATGGAGTTCTACAGCAGCACTTGTCGCTGTAGCTAAAAGTGCCACAGTTCATTCACCTAAACCTTTTAAAGTGCCAATTTATTATTTAGATCCCCATGGTTTCTAGATCGAGCAATTCAGTGCCCTTTCCCCCTTCGTCTTCTCGATTTCTTCCGTTTGACTTGTTGTTAGTGTGAAAAATACTGCTGGAGGAGAGAGGTGTGCTGAATTAGTGCTGCGTTAACGGGCGCGTTCGTTCCTCAGCCTTGCATATTCACATAACCAGGGTCTGAAGCGGCTGAGATGCTTTGCTGTGCCATATGCGTAATCTTTCTCTCTCAACCGGTACAAACAAAAGCCACTTGTTGGTAAGTATAGCAACAGCATCGTCGCATGAATGTCTAATTAATGTCGCTGATTCTTGGCTTCAGCTTTGGTAAGTGCAATGTGAGAATTCAGCTTTTGAATATCATAGTTCAGATATGAGACTGTTCTGTAACCGTATTGCACTGTATAAGAGTCATGCTCTGTCTAAATTGGTACATTCCCCCCCCACCCCCCCCCGCTCTCTATTGTAGGCCAATATATTCAGATATATATTCTTCATATGTTCTAGGGACCTCATTTTGTCAGGCTTACCTCAGATCTAACATTTTGCTGCTTCGCCTTCACAGAATCCGATATTGATGCTGCTACTGCAATGATGCTGTTAAATACTTCCATTCAACAAGGGATGTTGGACTGTAAGCATAAGCCATTTTACTCTGTGTTTCTTCTCTACCCAGTTGCTAAATGTTTTCTCTATAAAGTTTCAGGAAACGAGTATGGTCGAGTTTCCAGATAGTAAGAGCAGACAAGAAGCAATTCTGGTTTGATTATTCTTTCTGCTAGCATTACAGAGTTTTATAGAACCACCTTCTTTTTTTTTTCCCAGTTCATTTTGTTTTTTTCTGTAAAGTTCTTGCCCTGCCCTCGTTGTGCTAGATGGAAAGAAGAGTTTCTTAGCTACTTCTCTGTTTCTCCAGCTCTTAGTTGTGATTAGCTGAAGACCATTGTCCTCTGTGGATGACAGTAAATGTGCAYAAGATATTAAGAGTCTTAAATGCTCAGGTTCAGCTTACTTTGCAGTCAGCCAGTCGTGGTGTGCTCATTTCGCAGGTGATCTCTCAGTATTGGCTTACTGACGAATCTTGTTTTTAATAGGTGAGAAACCTCAGCCTCTGAAGACGCCTAAGAAGAGGAGTTATGGCAGTGCATTCAATCCTCCCAGTTCCATAAATTTGCAGGAAAATGATTCTGCYGCCACCAATATCGATCCGAAGGAGGATCACAACTACAGTGCCAGCAGCGTGGGTTCCCAGCGCTGTGCATCTAGGTCCAGCGTGTCTTCCTTGTCCTCCCTTGACGAGGTGTATGAATTTATCTCCAAGACCAGCCATGACGGAAGCGATGGCAGCGAAGGATTTCACAGCGAAGTGGATACAGACGTTGACTATGAAGATGATCCTCTTGGAGACAGTGGCTATGCATCACAACCTTGTGTAGATACCTCTGAGGAAAGTCAGCCTAGCAACAAAGCACTCAAGGAGTTATGTCAAGAAATCGATGAGGAGTTAAAAGAAGCCGCGGGGTCTCTGCTCCACCTTGCTGGCATCCAAACGTGCTTGAGTTCCTTAATAAGTACTGCAAAGACCCACTGTCACAAGCAAAGGAAAAAATAGTATGTTTGTCAGTGTTGAATATATACATATATTTTTTTTAATTGTGGCAATACTCTTCTACTTTTACCCTTCACAAGGGAGATCAAAGCCATAAGAGGACTCATTGCTTTTTTATTTTTGGCGCTAACTATAATTTAGCCATTTATTTTTAAATCACTGCCTAAAAAGAAAAAAAATTATTTAATCTTCTCAAATTAGAAGAGATGCATGACTTGTGAAAACCTGAAAGCATACTTCTTAATGATCACTTTTCAATTTTTTTTTCTTTTTCATAGTTGATTTTATTTTTTTTTCTCCAGACATGTTTGTTCAGATGCACATTGTGGATTGTATTTACATCTCTGCTGGCCCCATCTGCAGAGGTGAATTTTGCCCTGTCTAAGGGCTCTGACTTCCACGTAAAAGATTAAAAAGGAGAAGAAAAGAGAAAGAAAGGGGGAGAAAAGGGGTCCTGGCCTCAGTTGCCTCCTCCCACCCGTCCTCTCTTTGCTCTTCTGAGACAGGTCCCAGTGGAAATGCTGGTGAAGCAGCTCCGAGTGGCTGAAAACCTGTAGCACTCCAGGAGCTGCTTTCAGCGAGATGCTCAGTATCTCCTGGAAGAGTGAGGATAAGGGGTAGCTGAGATGGGTACCACCCGTAGTTTTGTTTATTTTTTTTTTTCCTCCTTCTCCTAAATCTGCTGTGTGCAGGTCAGATTCCTGAAGGAAAACAGTGGGTTTTTTTTCCTTTCATCTTAAGAAAAATTGTCTTTTTTTGGGGGTGTGTGTGTCCTTTTCATGCGGATGCACACATGCATACACGCACCTTGGATGTAGCCAACAGAGAAAGCTGCCACTTGCCAGGTTTGATGTTGTCCTCGTTTTACCACCACTGTTGAATATGTAGTGGCTGCGTAGTCCTGCAACATCTACCCTTCTGCTCCCCCATACCGATTCAGGGAGAAAAAAGAACCCAACAGTTGATGGTGGTGACAACATGGAGGAGGGGGAGGCTTTAGGTGGCTAGGTGGTGAACGGCTGCTGAAAAGGGAACGTCTTACTCCCTAATCTGAGACAAAATAGAATAGCTTCCTTTTGGATCAGTGAACCCTGAATTGCTTTTGGGTTTTTGCCCCTTCCCCCCAACRCTCGTTGTTTTTTGTCCCATGGGCAGTCTCTACCTTTTGTTTCCCAGATCACTGTGCCTTGTGCTGTGTGAGTCCTATCAGCCTCCTGCTGCATACGGGGCGTCTAATGGGCAAGGCTAGGCTTTAGCCTTTGGATGCACATCGTAGCTCAGGAGGACCTTTCTGTTTCGGGAAGAAATTGCTTCACAATTCATTTTTGCAATAAAAGAATCTCTTTATAGTTCCCAGACATAGTTTGGCCAAAAATATTTTAGTGGTATGGTGAACGTTTTTCCTCTTTTTTTTTTTTTTTTTTTTTTTTCCTTTTAAAATCAGTGGTGATGATTGATTAATCTTCTTGTAGATGATGGCTTTTTTTTTTTAAGTTTTCTGTTCAAAACTGGGTAAGCAGTTCTGTTGGAGTGGGTTTTAACAGTACTGTAAGTATAAGGATGCCTTAAGTATGTTGCAGAATCGTATACAACTATCAAAGGCCATCTTTCCTGTTTTCGAAAGGTAGCATGATGTGCCATAAATGTTCTCGCTAACACGTGAAGCTATTGCTTCCAGCAGGTGTTGGGTAAGCTGGTTGAAAATTAGGAGCAGAGCCACCTAGGAAACCAATGTCCACTGTTTTGGTTGTTGAAAACAGTGCTGGATTGAGCCAAAAGTTAACCTTTCCCTAATGGGATATTTTTCTGGCTATTTGGAGGCCTTTCTTCGATCAGTGTGGTTTTTTCTTTTTTTTTTTTTTTTTTTTTTTTTTTTTCATGAATACTGCCATAAACTGTGTACTTTAAATATGAACACAGCCATGCTGCTGAAGGTCTGTTGCTCTGAGGGCCTGTTCCAGTGCCTCTTGAAGACAACGGTGGTGCTCCCGCTGACTCAATGGCTGTTGGATCAAGCCTGAAATATTTGAGGTTCTTTGTGTTTTGGAATTTAAAGCCAACATTATTTTATTTTAAAGCACAAACACTAGGGAAGAAAGTGGTTCTTTTTTTTTTTTTTTTTTCTTTTTCAAATTATTTCAGTTTTAAGCATGATTTGTTTTATTTCTTGAAAGGGAAGAAAAATACTCTGCTGCATTCCTGCTTTGTGTGAACACCCGTTAGCCTACACTTGTAACAGGGCTACATGTGTGCAGACGTGTATGTCTTCTGGATATCACAAGTGGTGCATTAGCCAATTAGATCTGATATCGGATGTGTTACTGATGGATGGTAGGGGTAAACCTCGCTATTTAAAGGAAAATTAAGTACCAACGCAGTGGTTCTTAGGATTTTGGGATGTGGAGATGTGAATGCTTGGTGGAACTGCTTTTTGCTCACGGGTTGCTTTTGTACCTTGGATGGAAAACTGCAAAGGGCAGACAGAGTTTGTGTCAATGCAAAAAYGAGGATTCAGCTACACAGAAATATTGTTAGCAGTCTGGAATTTTGCTCAGTGCCATGATTTCAGTTGCACGCTTTGAAGAGGGGTKCTGCTTGGCTCCCGCTGAAGGTGGTTGCAGCTTTTCTGTAGCTTCCAGTGAAAGCTGGATCAAGGTCCAGGTGTTCTGGAAACTGCAGTCATAGTTGGCTCCATGGCTTGGTTTGGTTCTGAACTAATTTTTTTGCCTCAGATAAAATTTGAGAAGGGTWATACTTACTAGGAGTGTGGCTGTGCCGCTGTTAACCCTGAAGTTGGTGATAACGACTTCAGCATTTCTGAAGGGATGGGGTTGGGATGCTAACAATGCATTTAATTACCATATGCAATGAGCAATAAAACCATACTAATCAGAAGTTAACGGTGAAAGCTGCATCCATCCTTACAGCTTTCAGCCTGGGAGAACTGGAATTGTGGAAGGGGGGAAGCAGGGCCACGCTCTCCACACTTTGCCATCTTCCCTCTCCCCTTTGCGAAGGAGAAGGCAGCCGATCTGTGCCCCTGACCTATTCCACCACATTGTCCCACGCTTCTGCCCGCACGTTTTGGCAGGCAAAGGCCGCCAGCTGGGTTGTGGAGCACCCCCCTTGGTAGTGGGAGAATAGCTGCCCTCCTTTCGCTTACGTACCTAGCACTGGGTTTGGGTTTGTTTGCCACCTCAGTTAGAGACCCTGGTGTATATAGTATAAATGGAGTATAATTAAAAGTTATTTTGATTGTTGGGTTTTGGGGTTTTTTTTTAGTGACATATGTAAAATGTTCATGCCAATGGTTGACTCGGATATATTTTGGCAAGAAAAGTATTAATGAACTACATTCAGTTCTTTAAATGCAGTGAAGAAGTGTATGAGACTCGTGTACAAGGGAGGCTGCTCTGTTCAGGATAAATCTGATGTGAATACTGTGCGAACCTGTATTGGCCTTTCAGATTCCAATGCTAAATTACTGCCTTTGCAAAAGTCACATCAAACGTTTTAAAATCCGACTGTAAAATGGAAGTTGTATGGTTTGCAAATTTTCATCAGCCTGAAAAGTAAGTACACGCCTTGGTTAAAGCAAAGTACACTCATACACATTAATAATGGTATAGTCAAAATATTTATTGAAAAGAAAAGGTAGAATATTTTAAATGTTGCACCTGCCATTATATCGTAAAGCACATTCTTCACACCTAACTGCCAGTGCCATTATCAAGYCTGTTTTATAAATGTACATTTCTTCAAACTAAAAAGTGCATAATTAAAAGTATTATGTTACTGCCATATAGTGATATAAAACATTTTATAATTGCCAATTCATTGTAACTATTATTTATTTAAAAGTGAATTGTAAGAATGCTTTCTGATCAAATGAACCGGAGTTGTTTTTAAACCGTTCCCGTTAGCTTGTTTCTAATGTAGCATAAGAAATGTCCTTGGGTTTGTTTAGAATAATTTTGCCAGTAGGTGACCAATTCTAACCCTTTTTCCTCCAGTTTAGTCCTTTACCCGTTTTAAAGACGATTTACAGAAGTTTAGTTTTTTGTATGCTAATCTCTGTTAATTAAAATGTTTATAAAGTTTATTTTTACCAAAGAGATGCAATTCATTATGACAAAATATTGCAGAATAAACTTTGTTTTATAACATTTGTGACTTTTCTGCCCACATTTTTCATTCAGATGATCAAAGGGGCTTTTCTAAAATAAACAGCATTGCAAACAGAAAGCGCTGTGTTCTCTCTTTATCTACAGACCCCGGTCTCAGATGGTGCTGCAGGTCCCCTGCCTTGCCATTTAAATCTCTTCCACAAGACTGGGCTAGTGTAAAAAGCCAAACGCGTAATTCATTGTAGGTCTCGGCTTGGTTAAGACTGTTGCATGCATGTGCAAGTCATCTGTACGACAACAGAACCCTGTCAATCCCTAGTGGGGTTTGCTTACAGTCAGGTTCATCCGTAGCTGGCCTGTAATATTTGAAGAGCATCTTATTAAGGCCAAGATTTCACTCTTTAACCTGGAAGTTGAGGTATGTTTTGACATCTTGGAAATTGCTGGAATACTACTGCGTACCTTTTGCCTTCCTGTGCAAAGCATTTGTTTAAACAGACGTAACTCTAATCTTTTTCTGATGAAACATCTGTGATTATTTACAGTTCTGTATCCGTATTGCTGCGGTTAAGTTGCTTGTATGATACTCAAAGATCAACAGCGTAGTATAGGACAGGTAATTTAAAAAATGTGTCCCTGGATAAAACTTTTCTTTAGATGTGATTTATGGCATCTGTTGGGTCTTTATACATAAGGCCTGATGGAAAGCACAGAGGTGGGACCACTCCCCTCTTCATTAGCAGGAATGAAATACTCCCCATCCCGCTTCCCACGTGGCTCAGCTTGCTGCGCCCCGGCCAGCCTTCCCCTCCCGTGCGCGGGCGCCCTTCCGTGCCCGAGAGGCAGAAGTACCAGCGGACGGAAACAGGGTATGACACCATGCTTATCTTTCTTAAAAGCAGACATTAGTCCATCTCTTCTATTTTTATTTTTTTCAGCAGACATTGGTCCATCTCTTCTATTTTTATTTTTTTAACCTACTAGTATCACTGAGTTAAGTTTTCTCTGTAGGATCTGATGGAAATACAGTTTCTTTTGCAATACTCGAAGTGATATGGTAGATTTTAACAAAGACTTGCCTTCATCACCATATCAAATAATATTTAAATCACAAATGACAGAATACATATGTGCTATTCATATCTTTGATTTAGTGTTCATATTAATATACTGATAAGAGAACAACTGCTCTAATTAGTTTGGACAAAATCACAGCTATGTATCACATGTTAATGATACCTTTCTAATTGTTATTCACTGTATTGTGCTAAGAGAGCTGTAAGTTCATTGTTAAATTTCCCACGAGCGTTTTCTTCTGTTACGACTTTGCTGGAAATTAGCCTCTGTATGGAGCCACAACTCTCAAAATAAAGCATTAACTGAAGCAACTACCCACTTATACCAGCTGTATTTTAAGGACATTTGTTAAGGAAATACTTAATAGATCAGATTTATTTTGCAAAAATGTCTGTCTAAATTTGACACAGAGTATGGTTATATTTTCACAGATCTTGAGCTTCCAGATACCTGTAAGTGTTCTTAGTCTGAGTAGTCTGAGTAAATATACAATCTGGTGTGCTTAGAGGTAATCACGTATGAGTATTAGTCCAGCAATGTTCCTGTGAACTTTCCCAGCATATCTGGACATGGAAACTCTCTTCCCTGCGAGAGTCGTTCTTGCACCTGAGATAGCAAAGTAATATCGCCTCTGCTCGAATTCTGAGTCTTCAGATCAGCTGGGTTCCTTGTTCTCCCTTTTCTTCCAGAAGGCTCTCCTGAAAGCTACCTGCTCTTACAGTTATAAACTACTTACAGCTGAAGTAAGATTATTAACTACCCTCTGCCAGCATTAGTTTAAACAGCTCTTTGTTAAACATCAGAGTGTTTGTTTTCCTATTGCATCAGTACAAAAGCAATCATTTCCCTGCTTAGGCTCTTGACTTATTAAACAAACCAAGATTATTTGGTTTCCGTTTGGAAGACATGATCTTTGTTCCTTTTAACCACTTTTCTGTACATCAATTCCAGTTTGAATTCAGCCCTTTTGGCACAGCCTGTCCAAATAAAGGAAGAAGGACAAGACTTGTCAGCCATGATATGTATTTCATCAATGCATGTTGCCGTTCAGCTCATTTTGCACTTATCCTACAGGGTTGGGTTTTTTTGTTTAAAACAGTGGGGACAGATCAAAGGTGTCTTTGCCTCATGTCTTAATAGGAGATGCTACATTTGCCATTGTCACAATTCATTTGAGTCATCGGAATGACTACCGTCAAGCAAGTACTTGCCTGTGCTTTTTCAACGTTCAGAGAAGGACATCCCATTTCTTAAAACTAGCTATGTCTACCTGAGTGTTGCTTTTATGCTGGTTGCCATAATCTCCATTTCCATAGTATCGTGACTTTCCAAGCCCTAATGGGCAGCATACTRGATTGGACTGAATATCTAATTTCTGTATCCATTCCAAAGACGCTGGTAGCAGTTAAGCACTTCGGTATTTTCATGCATAGAGATGCAGGTTGGTCCCTATCAGACCAACCTCAGAAGCAGTGATGTGCTTACGTGCTTTGCAGGTGGCAGGCAGGTGTTCAGAAAAATCTCTGTAGGTGCCTATATCAACCTTTACACAACAATTTTAAAAATAGACTTCATGCCTCAAAGGCTTTTTTGATTTAATTAACTTGGTATCTTGGTTTCTTACTAAGATCCAGTAGGTTCCCAGTTGTTTTAAATGCTAAAATTAGCTCAGCAAACTAAATTTTCAGTGATTTTCAGTAAGGGTACATTTTATTCTCTCTCATAAGCTTTGTGCATGTTTTCTGAACTGCTGGTGGAGGTTTCCATGTTCTGAATACACAGTCAGACCTCTGCAAATTACAGGCATTTTGCTTTTCTTTTGGCTCAGAGTAATTTGAAAAAATTAAAAATCCACCTGTTGAGTTTGACTATGGTGTGCTGGCTGAAATGACCTACTGTTTCGCACGGATTCTGCGAGCCCTTCCACAGGGCAGGTAAGGTGTAGGCAGAGCTGAGCCATTTCAAAAGAAAAGATGTTTCCTTGTATCTCTAAGTGGCTACACAAACCTGGGTATTAACTTGCGTGCTATCATGTTGTATGCTACCTTAAAAAAAATGATGCCGCCGTGCTGCATGATGTCACCTTGACCCAATCACAACCCATTTTCTGTGAGCATAACGTTAACTCCCCAGAGAAGCATCTGCTGAGTGGCAGCAGCATCCCATGCAGCCGTTGCTAAGCGACAAGATTCGGCTTTCAGCAGGATCTAATTTTAAAGTATTTAACCCTAGATCTGTCAAGGCTCATTATTTCCGATGAGGTTGTTAATCCCTACTTGTTGGTGTCCAACTTCACAAATACCCTGGTTCTGGTAGCTTTGCTGTTTTATTTATCATATATAGTGGCTCATAATGAGGAGAAGCATAAGCACCCTGGGTAGATCTTGATACCAAATTTCATTTTAGTGCTGATCTATACACAGAAATATGGGATGCAATTAGAGGTGGAAAACAGTGTGTTGTCATTCCGTGAATCTTCCTTTCTTCGCTGGCTCGCGCAAGTGGCTTGCACCTACTTTAAGGAATGCTGGTTTTCAAATGAATGAATGCTTACGGATGGGTAGCAGGCAATAACAATTAAGCTTCAATTTTTAGTAATATTATGTGTCCTCTTACTTCTAGCTGAATTTCATCTAGGTTAAGAAGCTTGTCTTCTTATCTAAAACCATTCCAATAAACTGCTGTCATTTTKAAATTTAGCGGTTCTTTAATACTTGGAAAACTTTAACTCTTTTAAATCATTACATAGAATATTTACAGATCATGATGAAGTTCTACAGAGTTTTTTTTTGTTTGTAAATAGCCTTCTACATTTTGTTTCTTTCTAAAGTGTAGAGGCCTGGAAGCCTACTCCCATATTTTACAAAAAAAAAAAAAAAAGAAAATATTTCTGACCAACTGTGTCATTCCTTGATTAATTACTATACATGTCCCTGTGAGTGCACTCAAGTTCATTGCTAGCTTCTTAAAGGTATGTGATATTTCACTCAGCTGAAATATTGCTGCTTTTACTGGTATCATAACCACACACAAAAAAAAAAAAAAAAGAAAAAGAAAAAACACTGAGAGCTGCACAAAAAACCCCATAAAATGTAATAAAATGCAAAAAAAAAAAAAGATTGGACCATTCATATTTTCAAAAATGCTAATATAGTCCATCTCAGCCTCGTAATCCCCCCTAAGATTCTTCCTCCTCCCATTGTTAGATTCAAAACCGACACTGCTTTGCTCCTCGTGCTGTTTCTCCTTTCCAGTTCATATTAATCCGCAAAGACAAACCTGTCTCCGCCAAAGCACTTTTTCCAGCAGTCAATTTGATCGTAATACTCCCCTGCTGCCTTTCGATCCTCCCGGGGTGTCCCCCCTTCCACTGCTTCAAGTTCACGTTTCCCATTGCCAGGCTYGCGATGTGCAAATAGCGGTTTATCGCGTTCTCCTTCCGCATGGTGTGTTGTGCCTTCTCCCCTTCCACCCCTCTGTTGGTGAGGAACCCTGCCCCACGCCTCCTTCATCCCTCTTCGTTTTTCACGMCGGTCTTTACACACCGAAGACCTGGCTTTAGCTCATTCCAAAAGCCCAAATTATTTCTGGAGGTGCCACAATCTTTTTAAAAATAATAATAAAAAAAATGCTCATGAACAGAAATAGTTCTGATTAAAATGTTTCCTAAACTACTGGTAAATCTGCCAGATCTCTCTGCTTTCTCTGCTCATGTGTCTGTCTCTGGAGATTTGAGAAAATTAAGACAAACCCATGCCATCTTTGCTGCAGGTAACAGCTCCTGGTTTGTTGATGTTACTCGCATGGGCGAGTCGGGACATTCTTTCAAAGGCTTGTAGGTCTGTGTCCACAACTGGTGTGCGTGAAAGAGCATCCACTTCTCGCTGTACAATCTTCATAACGCTCCTTCTCAATTCAGTCTTTTATCTTTCTCTATGAAATCGGACAATTTGTCTCTCGGGATTTCATGTACATTGCTTTTATTCTTCGCTCTCCAGCAAATGTGCAAGACTGTAGAATCTGAGTGGAGGCAGTCTTAGCTGGGCCAACTTTTCTCAGCTATGGCCCTTGCAAGCGTGAAGAGAAGAAAAGCAGGAAATGAGACTGTAGAAGATGTGTAGACCTTCAACAAAAGATGGCTGAGCTACGTAAGAGGTTTCATTTTCCTGGAAGAAGGGAAATTCCGCATTCAAAATGAATTAAGAAACATAAGCTTTTTCAGCTGTTACTAAGTTCTGCTGTTCTATGGAGCGAGTATCAGTAAGGATTTGCTGTGAAGGTGCAGAAGTTGCTGCTGTTGCACCAAGGGCTGGTATGTGTCGTACCCGAGTGGAACGTGAGCTGCCAAGTCAACTCTGAATTATCACAGGCAGCTGCCTGCTCAGTTTTTCCATCTTCTCGTTCTCAGCAATTTATTTTCACACAAAGGCACCACTCCCCCGGCCATGCACACACCCTACAGATGACTCAAGCTATTTATCCTATGGGTTGGGAAGGGACGCGAGAGACAGACTTGTTTTCATTTCTATTTTTAAATGCTACAGAAGCACTGAAATTATGATAATGAAGACTACAAATAATTAGAAGAAACTCTTCTGTGAAGTGCATATCTGTACATGCATATACTTTTTTTTTTATTTTATCAGAACAATCAGATTTTGAAAGAGGTGAAGGGTTATATATAATAAATGGTTTGTTACAGAGTCACCATGAGAGTAACGAGCGCATATCGTGAGCACATATCCTGCTGTTCATACTTGCCGTTGCTAAGATAACAGAAACAAAACACCAGTTTAGGGTGTTTGCAGCTTCCGAGGATGTGATTTATGCATTGCTTGTGATAGTCTGATGACTGAAGATGGCTCCCTTCCAATCATTTTTTAATTTTTTCCGGATCTTAGAAACCCTTTTGTTGTGAATACTTGTAAGTTATGACAATGAAGTTTATTTTCCCAAAGCACAGAAGACATCCTGGATGATTCAAAATATATTCTTTGTTTATTTCTCTACCTGCACCTATTCACAGGGTATGTGAGTACAAGTTCTGACTAATCAGACAGAAGGGAAGGCAGTTTGAGCTGGGAAATGAGGATAAATGAGCTTGAAAATAGAACATACCAAAACAACCACTGTAATTCTTAAATAAATTATTTGTCTTGAGACAGCATGTAAAATTCAACACCCATTATACTAGCTGCTAAGCACAGGCATAAGAAAAGRACAGCCTCTGTTCCACTGTTCCTTTGCTCTCTGTTCTCCCCTGTGAAAGCCAACAAGACAAGCAAAAATGCCATGACCCTTGTAAGGGATTTCTTTGCTCAACACATCATGTTTTAGCTTGCATCAAGTTCTGCTGCCGTAACGTGTACTTATATTCATGTGGGTGGATCTGCTGAAGGTAGTATTTTGGGGGTCCTGTAGCAACCACCCCACACTGCTTGGCATTCCACTCACTTGACCTCTTTCGCTCTGAACTTCTGATGACAGGATCAGTCCTTTGCAATTACATACTGAGTCACTGACAAGAAGTATTACGACACCACGCTGCAGCAACACGCATTGTGTGCCTCGCTGGTGCAGTGGTTAGACAACCTTGCTCTCTAGGGAGATGAGTATTAAGAAAGTGCTTGCGAGGAAACAGCACAATAAAGACATTTTTTCACAGCTGAAAGTAGGGGAAATAGCACTGCAGCTGCAATGACAAATCAAAAGGATTTACTTTTCCTATGGGAAAGTAAATAATAAAAAAAAACAAACAAAAAACAAACAAGCCACATCATAACTTTTGTTACCTGTATGTTTGGGGAACTTTGACTCAATCTGTTCACCAAGTAGCACCATGGAACAGTGATAAATTACAACACTGTACGTTCCTAGCATTATAAGGACTCCAGGATCCAGCAGAAACTGGGTAAGAGACAGGACCACTTTACAATACAAGAGGCTGGCCTGATGCTTAAAATACACTGAAGTAGAGCTGTTCTCATGAGCCTAAAAATCCTGCAGTCAGCTCTGAGCCTTACAGCCTTTAAGCAGTAAAAGCACTCATCTTTTGATTCACTCTGTCCGCTTGTGTTTTAAGAAACTGGCATTACCTCCTATGATAAACGCCCTACATAACGTACATTTGGATCTTGCCATTCTGGATGGATGCAGGCAAATAAATTCTGTGTTCCTTCACCCTGAATGCTAGCTGCCCAGTCAGAAACATCGTTGCTGTCAGTGGGAAAGCAATTCATTCTGCTACAACTAGGCACTGTAATTCCCTCAGCTCCCTTTCCCAGCTTTCAGCTGTGAAACCTCTCTGCCAGCATTCACCGCACCAGACACAAGGAGAAAATTTTATCACAAAAGCATCTTTGAACACAGCACAAACCAGGAGTACTGTATTTTGCAAAGTATGTTCAAAGCATTTCAATCTAACATTTCATGAAAGACACATCCTGGAAAATGCAAACCTAAAAATACAGGCTTAGAATCAATTGTAGAGGTTTTTAATAATTTTCCAGTATAAAATTTACTGCACTGACATGTGAGGACATACCATGCAAGGTATGTTGCTGGTAACCTTGGTGTGCTGAACGGCAATTGCAAACTCCATTTACTTTGTTAAGAACTTCTGTAGGGAATACAAAATGGAGTGGAAGGAGTAGCCTATCATGGCTCTAATGTTAAAAACTAGAGCTTCCTTATTTCTTATTCCAGTATTGCTATTTAAGCTCTCTGGTCATGCAGAACAGCATCAAGATCATTTGGATGAATAGTGACAATCTGTTTTGCTTTTTTCCCCTTTTAGACTTCCTAAAAATGTGCAGTCTCTGTTCTTGGCAATATGGATCAGTGACATGTCCTCAAACATTAAGACTTCCTGTGGAGATACAAACATATTTACTAATCTGGCCACCATATCATATTTAGCGCTTGCCAATTCCACTGCTGTGATAAGCAAAATAGCACACACCATCAAAGCCTCAAGACTAAAGACAAGGATTAGCTTCCATTACAGGCAACCTACTACCTACTCCTACTTATGGGAAACAAAGAAAACAGGAGGTAAGAAAATGATGATTTAGCATCTCTAGCACTACCCACTACTGAGGAAAGGCTATGAAGACACCATGCTGAAATCAAGTGGAAAAAAATGATACCATGGAAACTGAACAAAAATAATAATTTGCTGTTACATCTCTATCCTAGACCAGGAAGCCCTTAACCTGCAAATCACCAGATGCTCAGTGTATACTGGTGAAGTATCATCACTTTTTTGCCTTATTATTCCTTTCCTTACACATCTGTTTCCAGTCATTTTCAGAAACAAAATCCTGCATTGGCTGGATATCTGGCAGGACCAAATACACCTATTATGATGTCTTCAGAGTCTGTTTAAAGAATGCTGATGGTACAAATACATTTAAATGGTTGGCAAATCTGAGGATAAAGAAGAAGAAAATAGGAGATAATTAGCACAGTCTAAGCAATCTCTAAAGGAGGATGGCTAAATGGTGGAGAAGCTGAAAGGCGGCTCTGTAACAAAGGGACCTACAGACTGGAGGCAGTAGAGAAGGGCCCCCTCCCGGGGGAACCGCAGGGTGCAGATGCTCAAAATGACCCCGGAGACTGTGGAATTCGAGTTTCTGCAGCTTGAGAGCAAACTGACGGCACTCCAGTAACACAGGATTTACCCGATTTCCCCTTCATTAGGACAGAATGGACTGAAAGTTGAACGCAGTAGGAAGAGCCAAGTGCTGGGACCGACTAATCCCACCCCTGCCGCTCACTTGTTGCGAACCATGACAAATTACTTCACTGCCTTTTGTTTCATTTCTTCACCTACGGATCTGCAAAAAATGTATTTGCCTCAGTTTCTGTGGGTGTTAGGTGTGCTATGTTAGACAACAGGCCTGCGCTGCAGGCCGCCTTCCCTCGCAGGCCCCGCGCCTGACCCTCTCCCCCGGCAACACACCCCCAGCTCAGACTCGGCCTGAGGAGCCGGCCCTCACGCAACCGCCCTCAAACAGCGGCGGCGGGACCGGTCGGGCCTCTGCGGCCCGGCGCGACCACCGCCCGCCGCCGCTGCGTGCCCCGCTGYCGCAGGCCCGGGCCCGGGGCTCCCCCTAGCGACAGCCCTGCCTCGGGCGGGGAGCCGCGGACCGGCCCCGGCACTCTGCCCAGGCAGGGGACCGCGCTGGGGCACCGCCCGCGGCTGCCCGCGTCGCGATCCGCCGACATGATCCCCCCCCCCCGCGGCCCGGCCCCCTGCCGGACGCTGCTCCCGCGCGCGGCCGATGGCGTTTGGGCGCGGTGGGGCCCCGTAGCCTGGAGGCCGCGCAGGGCCCGGCGGCTGTTACTATGGCAACAGAGGCGGCTGTGATCACCTCACTGGCGTCACGTGCCCCGGCCCGCCCCCCCTGCGGCCCCGCCCTCCTCCGTGCCGCCATCTTGGAAGTTGCGTCAAGATGGTGGCGCCGGCGACTTAAGCTCCGCCCTCCCTCCCCCGGCGGGTGGGCGGGGCGTGGTGACGTCCTCGTGCTCCCACCGCCTGAACCCGGAAGTGCGTCTTCCCTTGGCGGGCGTGCGGAGCCGGCGGCCGCGTTAGCGCCGAGCTCGGCCGGCGGCGGGGGGATGGCGGCCGCCGCGGAGCTGCAGGGGAAGTACCAGAAGCTGGCTCAGGAGTACTCCAAGGTATCAGGCGCCAGAGCCCGTCCCCGATGCTCCGCGAGCGGCAGCCGCTGCCCCCCTGCCGGTGCCGCCCCCCTCCAGCCGTTTCCTGCGTGCGGGCTGCCAGCCGTTACGCGCCTAACGGCCGCCTCTCTGAGGGGAGGGGGCCTTCCCGCTCGGCCCCCGGGGCTGCCCGTGCCTTCGCTAAACCTGCCCTGCCCTAGCCGGCGGACCCGGCTGCTCTGCCCCGGTGCCGCCGTGGGGCGGCGGGGCCCTGAGCTCTCCCGCCCGGCTTGGCTGCCTTCGGCGCTGTGCTCCAGCCGGAGCGGGGGGCTGGTCAGGACTGAAACGCTGATTTTTGTGGCAGCGTGAAGTGTTCGGGGCCCAAGGATTGCCTCTTCTTGAGGATGAGGTGAAGGCAAACTTGGGCGGGCAGGGGAGGTGCGAGTTTGCAGGTGCCGGGGGAATACAGAATTGCCGAGTGCTGGCTGGGCAAGCCACTGTGAGGAGCAAAGCAGCCTGGCCTGCAAAGCATCCAGGAGGACAAATAATGGGTTCAGCTCTGCCAGGGAAGTGAAACTAGCAGTGCTTTCCCTTGCTTCTCCACTTCCCWGTCAGGCATGAGGCTTAGTTATCTTTTTGGGCGTGAACATTTGTTGAGGTCTCCGTCTCTTATCTTACCCATAGACTCTGAGTTTGCTGTGACTGGTGGATGTGGGTGTTCAGTGATGTTAGTAGTGCTTGCAGTGCTGTTGCAGTGTCTTGGAAGTGAGGACACTTGACTCCACACTTGCCTCATGTCTGTTCCCATTCTTCTGCAACTGCCCTAGGTGACTTTGCTTCCCATTTCTGGTGCTGCTTAACAGAGTATTAGCAAAGACTTCTGGCCCATAGGAGAGAATGCCTTTCCTGTCCAAGGTGCTTGAGATGATTTCTTAAATGTGCGCCTTGCTTAATACAGAACTCTTCATTTTTGTTCCTCTGCTAAAAGGARGAGGAAACCGTTGATCTTAAGTGGCATAGTTCTTCAACGGCCTTGGCAAAAAAAGCCATCACGTTGTTTTTGTGTAGCCCAGCATCAGAGTGTTTGGCACAAGGCACTTGACTGTATTTGACACCTTTCCCTAGATTACAGAACAATGCAATACTATTCTTCTTGACACTGCTATTAAAAACCTGTACAGAATCTGAATTGTTCACAGATACCTATTTTTTTACTGCTTCCACAAAATCCTTTTAAGAAAACTGAATTCACTTTGGGGCTTTGTAGGTCACAAAGTTCATCTTACTTGTTGCTTTCTACAGTGGCTCTGCTGTACCTTGGAGATTAAAAATGGCTCAGGATAAGGTAATTGAGGGACTTTGCTGCTTGATTCCTGAATGAAACTTTGGAATGTGGACTTTTGACTATAGCTTCTGAAAGTTCCAGCTGCTGTATCCTCTTTCTTTTAGTATCGTGGTGTCCAAAAGCTTTCTTTGAACTTCATCTTGGAACTTTCAGCCTGTGATGTTTCATTAGTTCTTTGTGRGAACTATTTTTTGGTCTCATCCCACTTCTTGTGCAACAACTCCAGGGCATTGTGGGATCCCCTTTGCAGATAACTCTCCTCTTTGTGCAAATGATCAGTTGTTCAGTTGGCTGTTTACTGTGTGCAGGTGGAAATGGAGAATAGCCCTGGGAAGCTATTTGCCTTAATCGTGTTGTGGAAGCCAAGGAGAGAGGTAGACAAGAGCTTGATAGACTTGAGGAGTGCCAAGGGAAGTACCTGCCAAAGGTTTGCTTTCCCTCTCAGTTCACAGAGCAGTCCAGAAGAAGGATGTGTGTTTTCAGAGTCTCTTCTTCCCCTTGAGTTGCAGCTTCTGGCTCTCTCGCACAACCCTGATGGAAGTAGTACTCAGAAGGCTCTTTCAACTTGTGATAGCCTTTGGTGGATCACACTTCAGCTTGGATATCTCAATGCAGCATGATTGAGCTAGTTAATTCACTGCACCTGACATGTTCCTGCATTAGTGGTTGTGGCAAAAAAAAAAAGGCATAGAAAACTACTGCACTGCTTTTTTCTTGCTAGGGCAACCCCGTGCTTGGAAGTCTTTCTGTGGTGCTCTTGCAAGTTTCTTCTCTTGCCTTTGTGATGCCTGAGCAGCACAGTGGGAATACTGCAGAGCAAAAGCCTGTGCTTAGCAATGTCAACTGACTTTTGACCTTTCAAATCTATTCAGTCATGAGACTGAAAAGATTAGTCATTGCTGTTTTACATTGAATCTTGCCTTTTATGCATCTGCCAGAGGTATTCCCAAACACTATACAAACCCTTTTAATTTATATCTGCAACAGCTGGACTCAAACATGTCAAATGAATACAAACTGCCATTGAAGAAACCAGGATTCAAGCAATTATCAAGGAATGGGAAGATGGAACTGTCGGTATCCTCATTGCTGCAGGGTAGAGGTACTCTGTGAAGTAACTGGGAAATAGATTTTTTGAGCATCACTTTTCACCGCAGTGATTTTAGCTCAGACTTGTGAACTACATAAGTAAGTCTTAGAGGGCTTTTTCTTCTATGCCTTTTATGCGTTTTCCTGAAGTGTTTGTCAAGCTGTTCTCTCTGGATCCTCTGCTGCTACCGGTAATAAGTATTTTTGCATTAGAGTATAGTTAAGCTCTTCTTGAATTGATACAAATTTTGACTTATTGTGAGCCCTGCTTATGTTCCAGAACAGGTCATGAACAGTTTTGGGGAGAAGAGGGGAGAGACAAAAATG
Organism: Oceanodroma leucorhoa; assembly: GCA_030449065.1. Lineage (NCBI taxonomy): Eukaryota > Metazoa > Chordata > Aves > Procellariiformes > Oceanodroma > Oceanodroma leucorhoa. The sequence goes on from JASVER010000043.1 coordinate 4,648,318, forward strand.
GCACTGAATATGCACAAGAACTTGATTAGTCAAGGAAGAGGTTGCAACTTTTCCATATTTGTTCACTGTTCTTCAAACCTTAACTATATTTAAGTAACTAATCTTCCAAGATATTTATTGAGTAAGAATTATGTTCTATTTGACCAAAATATTCAGATGGTAAAGTAACTTCTTGTTTCTTGGCAATTCAGGATATGAATTGGGTACTTTTTTCAATCTGATACCGCTACTATCTACCTGAAGAGAATACTTCAAAAAGCATGGACATGTGGTGCTCTCATGAGAGAATATGATGCTTTATGCACATTCTAATGAATGGCTTTTATTTATTCCTTTGTCTTGCATAGTTATTGGCATCTCTTATTTTTCAGCTTCGAGCTCAGAACCAAGTACTGAAAAAAGGGGTTGTAGATGAGCAAGCAAACTCTGCTTCTCTGAAGGTAATCTCTAAAAACTGCTTGTGTCAGATGTATTAAGCTGTGACAAAATAGGTGAATGGGAAGGGTAAATGGGAATACCTTTTACTCAAAATATTGTGATTAAAAGAATAAAGAAAGAAATTGATTTAGTAAAAGAATTTCTGTTCTGCAACGAGTCTTCATTGTTCTCTGTAGGTGCTGACTTTGTAAAAGTGGAAGGTTGCTTCTTGATGATTAACTTATAGAATGAAGTACCTACTTGAGTGTGATCTGTGGGCAGCTCAAGGAAGTGAAATCTGTTTTTTAGTTTAAAAGCAATACTTTTTGCCTCTTCAGTGTTCAAATAGCGAAGAAAGTAATTTTTTGATGTGTTTTTTTAATGTGATACTTCTTATTAAAAGCATGTGTGAAAGTAAGTGTGAAAGTTTTAAAATTGAACTTTTTGGTCATTCAGGAGCAACTGAAGATGAAGGATCAATCACTGAGAAAACTACAACAAGAAATGGACAGCTTGACCTTTCGAAATCAGCAGCTTGCCAAGCGGGTGGAGTTACTTCAAGATGAACTTGCATTAAGTGAAGCTAGGGGCAAGAAGAACAAGGTACGTGCTAAAGGCAAAAAAAACTTGCTTAGTAGATGTCTGCTCCTCACCTGTTGATGTCTTATCCTGATTTCTAGCAGTAGTTGCTTTGTGTCAAGGGTTGAGCTGAATGTTTTTGTCAGAACTTGTGTTATTAACTGATGTTAGTGAAAATACCCACAAAACAGGTATTGATACATATAATATATGGTAAGTAGTTCTGTACTCTTTCTAGTGCGTCAGCTAACTGATAGTGAATTGCTATCTCCCTTTCCAGGTATTTATTAAGTGTTCAAACAACTGGGAAAGATCTTGGAACTCTGTGATTAGTCTACTGCTATGAAGAAAACTGGTCACTGCTCATTTCCTATCCCCACCTCCTTGCTTTGTAATTTTCATGTCGATGGTTAACTCTTCAGCCTATGATTCTAGCTTTTCTAGTCAGCTCTTATGTGAATCTTGTCAAATGCTTTGAAATCTAAAGTTTTAGCTGGTATTCCTTATGTTATGTCAAAATGACAGAACAATTTGAGTACTGTGATCTTTCTTTGCCAAAATGCTGGCTGATTAAACCTGGTTATACCATGTTCGGTCAAAGACCAGCCATGGCTTCTATACATAACATCAGAATTCCAGGGGTGGTGTGTCTGGGCTTAAATAATTCTCAAGTACCCTTTGCTACCTTCCTCTTATGAGGAAACCCCTCTTAATTACTGTCATCTTTTCTTTTCGTTAGCTCCCAAAATGCTGCAGCTATCAAGACTGACATTAAGGAAATCATTCAACTGATTAGTGATATGATAATCTTCTTTCCTTTTTCCCTAAACTCGTGCATTTTTTTTTTCTATCCAGTTCTTTGACAAGCATAGTACCTCTGACTTAACAATATTTGTGCACTGTAGTAGATTGTTCTTCAAAATGCAGTTTGACCTTTCAGTTTTTATTTCATGTTACGTAACTTATCACTTCACTAGACATGTTTCCAGATTTTGAAGGACCTCAGCCTAGTTTGAGAAGCTTTGCCAACTATTGCCACTGATTTTCTTTCCTGTTCAGCTGTCAGAATGCAGAGTTATGTATTATTTTTTTTTTAGGAAGTGTTTGTACTACCTTTTAAACATGTTTCCTTTAGTTTTACCTATAGGGCTTCACTGAGTACGTACATTGTATTGACCACACCCCCACTAAATTCCATGTCRCCCTTACTTCAGACACCATGTAAATCACATCTAAAACTATTTAGATTAAGATTTGAATAGATGATCTGTGTCAGACTGCAGCCCTTGTAGAAGGAGGAGAACATATGCTGATATCTCGGGTGTTGTAGGTCATAGGCTGACATCAAATGCAGAGGTGGCTTAGCTGTCCTGGCTGTCCCAAGCACTTGAAGTTTAGTGTTAAGTTTAAATGCAAACAGTCTCCCTTTTGTTTGGTGATGGTACTACCTTTGTTCAGCAGTGTAGTAGAGCAGAGAAGCAGTGTGGGATTCACTGGTGGTCTCCGAGTCTTGTGGATGAAATGGGTGAAAAATGAGGCAACAGTTGGCAGAGAAATGTCTCTATTCTCAGGGTAGTTGGTGGACAGTGAGGTCCCTGTGTTTTCCAGTGCCACCTTGTGCTACAGCCTGACGTGGGATAGTGCACTTTCAGTGATTATTCCTGGTCCCTGCTGAGACCAGACTAGCTTACGCCTGGACACTTGCTAGGGGCAGATGTGCCTTACACACAGCTACCAAACCAAATAAGCCTGTGTGCGTAGGGTTTCATATTACTGACTGCGTGGAATCATGCAAGGTTCAAATGATGTCGAATGGACATCTGCCCATACAAGCGATTTCATGTGTGTGTGAATATGACGCCTAAGTAGAGGCTTTCCTGAGTCCTTATCGAGTTAGCATTCTACCACTATAGAGTAACAATGGTATGAAGGAAAAAGTGCTGCTTTTAGGCTCATGCTGTGTGCAATACGTGTACCTTTTGATATATCAGTCAATGTAAGTAAGATATATATCTACTCATGTGCCTCTATTGGGAATTAGCAATGGGAGGTGTTCTCATATACTTCGGGATGGGCTTTGGAATACCCCCAGAGACTTGGAGATAATGAATGCATTTTCTTTCTTTTAGAAAAGTGCAGAATCCTCATCTCAGTTGAGTCAAGAACAGAAAAGTGTCTTCAATGAAGATCTTCAGAAGAAGATAGAAGAGAATGAACGACTACATATACTCGTGAGTGAAACTTTTTTAACCTTTCTTTCTAGTTCAGAAAACTGGTCACGAACAGACAGAAAATAAAATGCTATCTGAAAACTAATGGGTTTAGAAGCTTAATTGTATGCAAAACAGTAGATTAGATTGAATAGCTTCTTTAAAAAGATGTTCACTGGGCAAATGAGAAAGTATTTTGACTTCAGCTACTTAAGACAGTATGTGGAATAACTCACATAATACGTGTTTTCTCATTTAGATTTTTAACTTTTGGTGACACTTAACTACTCTACTGAAAATAGCTATGTCGTTGGTACTGGGTGGAAACTTCTTTTTAGTTCACTAACTCTTTCAGAATTGCCTTAAAGCTTAAAATATTTTCTGCAAGTTGCCATAATTAAGTCAGGAATTACTTTACCGAAATGGAAKGCATTTCACTTTGGATTAGAAAACTTGAGAAAAACCTTATGGCTCAAGTTTAATTTTTCAGGTGTCTACTATTAATTGCTAATATATTTAAGGAATGCTTGGTAGTACCGAACTTTAATAAACACAAAGTACTTTGTTGCTGAATCTTTTCTCTGTAAATATCATAATAAAATTTCTATTTGTCTGAGAACTAGTACTTGTTATTAACCTGGACTGGCTCTTAAGTTGATGTAACTCATAGGACTAGATTCCATAGTGAAATGAAGCTTTCATATGAGCTCTGCTTTTCTTCTTTTAGTTCTTTGAAGCAGATGAGCAGCACAAACGTTTAGAAGCGGAGCTGAGAACTAGACTTGAGGTTTTGGAAACTGATGCTGCCCAGCATCAAGCTGTGGTGGACAGCTTGACGAGGAAATACACGGATACCATAGAAAAGCTACAGAATGATAAAGCCAAATTAGAAGTAAGGAGTTTTTCCTCTTACTTGCAAGTTTGAAAAGTTTTGAAATGAAATGTCTTGCTGTGTCAGTACTTACATTGTGAGATTATCTTCTTGCATAAAGATCAAGTCTCAGACACTAGAAAGAGAAGCTAAGGACTGTAGGCTTCGAACCGAAGAATGGTAAGTGTTTTTATTTAATATACTGAAAAATTGATTTAAAGAAATGACTGCTGTAAAAGATTAACTGGATTATTTTTAGAGAATAATACCTTAAAAAAATAAAGGGGGAAAAAAAAGGAGAAAAAAAAAACAAACTTTGATAAAACTCGAAATACTGGGTAACAGCACATTAACATCAGGACTGTGCAGGTCAAACCCCTTTTCCTTCTTCTGAGTATGTAACTAGACAATCAATTCCACAGATTCAGCTTTCAGTAAGAGCAGTTTTGTTGCCAAGCTATTTTAAGTAGCTGTGAAGTTGATGAAAGCTTGAAGAACTTATTTGTAATGGAATGCTATGAAAAGTAAAGAAACTACTGAACTTGTATGAAACAAAGATATGTGCGTTTTTACAAACCGCTTCTAAAAACAAAGCTTGGGTAAGGTATGCTGGGACAACAGACTGAAGAGTTTCAAAAACCCCTCTCCACCCCAAAAGCTTCTTGAACTTGAAGCTTTTGCTTCAGGTATAACATGCTCAGCTAGAATATTTGAAAGTTTTTGTTGGAGGATTGTATTGTTAATTTTGGAATACTTTCATTGTCTTGAAGACGAGTTGTAGAAAATGGGAAGAAGTTGAGGACTGTAGGCCAAATCAAATTAGGGTGCACTTCTCTGAAGTTCATTATTAAGGTGCATTCTTTTAAAGATATATGTGCAGTATAGATCTTTAAGGTAATGGATAAAATGCATAGTGAATGATCAGATGAAGAGTTCCTTCTTTCAGATGGTAACATTGAAGTATGTATTTTAATTTATTTTGATAGATGCGAAGATACTTGAATTCCAATAACTCTCTTCTAATACAGGTCAGGGTTTCACTAAGAATGACTTGCAAAAGAGGATGAAAGCTGTGTTTTGCTGCTCTTYGCTTTTTTTGTGGTGTTTGAAAAACAGTGTAGTCTTAATCTGCTACTATTCAGTTCAGAGCTTGTCTGTCATATTCTATGATGACTGGGTAATTAATGTCAATGTAAGAAATTGTCCCTACCATTTAAGAAGAGAGGCTTTTTAAAAATAATAAAGCCTGACACTTCTTTATTTTAAATACTGAAATCAGTATCTAATGAACACATGACAGAAGATGTCTTTGAGAGTACTGCTCTTCTGTGTTCCCTGCTCTTTCAGGGGAGGGGATCCATTTGCCTCTCACACCCACACTTTATTCAGGAAAGCCAGGGGATACAAGACTTGACAGCCTGCATGCCTTGAAAATTAAAGGGCAGAATGTAAAACCAAACATATCAAACTACTTGTTTGCCATTCCTTTATAGTACAAAAAGGAAACATCTGTACTTTCGCAATTTGTCTTTGAGTTTATTTTCTATCATGCCCAATGCTACTGTGGTTCATGCTGTACAGTTTCTATGCAGTTTTGGAGCTGCTCTTCAAGAAAAATGTTTGTTAATGTGCATGAGCTACTTATTGGCCAGTTTCTTCATATCTTGCTTGTCTATTTTTGGATTCTTTCCTTGTTAGTCCTGATAAATTTCCACATATCAAATGTTTTCGTAAAAAAGGGAAAAACTGTCACTTTGACACCTTCCCCCCCACCCTCCGCTGTATGTGCAGGAGTTCTAGATGTCAAACAGGAAGCAAAACAGTGAAGAATTTGGTGGCTTAAGTTGGGTAAGGTGTGGATTTTGGTCTGAATCAATATGCAGTAATCTTTGACATATGTATATAATGCTGGAATATGTTACTGTTCATCTCAAGAATCTATACTAATGATATTAGTAATCTTCATGACTTAAGTTCACATCTATATATACAATCAAATGCAAGTGAAGCAGATCTAGAGAAAAATCACTTGAGAATGCATCAGAAACATAAYTGCCAAGTCTTGTGGGAATGGGCCATATCATAGCAGTGTTTAAATACGGGGCTTTGAAAAGCTTGTGAATTATTTCTAATAGTGATGTGACATGGTTAACTGAATTATCAACAACTTACTACTTGCATACTGGAATAGCGCATTGGATATATAGTAACTAATTTAAAGGCCCTTTTGCATTCCCATTCAAATTCCAGTAGAAAAGAATACATTCATATAGCTTATACAATAATTGCAGAATTGGAAAATAATCTAAAGATTAACTCTGAAGTAAGTTGAGCTTCTCAAGAACGGAAATTAGGATTTACAACTATTTATTCCATCTTCCACTGCATTTGTTAGGGATTAAAATACAATGTCATATATTAAATATGACATAAAGGAGGAAAAATTATTCCTGCTGTCTTATTTCTATCTAGTTTCTAGAAAGAGATAGATACCTGTACACTCAAGGGATGCTTATGGTGAGCTATGGTGTTTGCGACACAGATTAAAATTTAAAGGTTTACAGTGTGTGTGTGTGGTTTTTTGTCTTTTTGTTATTTAGCCAGCAACAGTTAAAGAATCTTCAAGCAGCTTTGGGCAGTAGACTGGAAGAATCTCTATGCATAATCAATGAAAAAGTACCTTTTAATGACACAAGTACGTATTGCTGTGGTCTGGGTTTCTTGTTTAATTTTGAGTATCCATCTGGAGGAAGTACTCCTTATGAATTAAAATGTATTAGCTGTAAGAAATGTTGGACATCTGAACAGATGCTTGGAGGTAATTGTAGTAAGTATTCATAATACTCRTCATAATCTTGTTTAGTAATCTTAAAATACCAAGTTTTTATATTTATATATATCTATCTAATGAAAATTAAAACTTTTGAAGGCTTTTGAGTAATTTGCTACTTGTCTTGATTAGTGTTGACAGAATATTGTAAAAGATGAAGGAAGACTGTCAATTTACTAGTTTCTCCACAAAGATTTCTTTAGTTACTCATCTCAGAGTATTATTTTTGGCAGGGTATAGTCAAGAGTTACAGTAAGTTAAGATGGGCGTAAAGTAGTGGCTGCAGAGACGTTGACTTAATAAGGCATTGCATCAATAATGGTCTACGCTTAGTACAGTGGGAAGTCTGTCAGCGTGTCTCATGTCTGATCAGAGAACACCCAGACTAGTTCTTATCCATGGTTTGTCTCAGACTCGTTCATCTTTTCGGGGGGGGGGGGGAACCCTTTGAATTTGGGGACTTCTACCTGAAGCAACCTTTTTTTTTTTTTTTCTGCTTCTTTTCCAACTGCTGCTAGATAAACTGAAGTGCAGAGGATACCATGAAGTTAGGAGTGCTCAGCTATTGCATTGCTTTGGTACAAGAATCGGTTAGTGTGTGCCAGATCAGTGCTGGGTGTTTTTGTAAATAGCTTGAACACGAGGTTGTACTTGGACAGGCAGCAGTCTGTACTCTTCTGGCAGTGAGACTAGGAGGACCTGGAATAGTGAAAAAGCTGAAAGTAGTGGAGAAGGAGCAGAGAAGTGAAAACAGGCTGTTGATTTTTCTAGTAGCTTTTGCATTTTTCATTCAGTTTAAAACTTGATGACAATGTTTTGAATAGCCTTAGGTTCTCTAAAAGCTGATCTGGCGGGGTGCTGCAGGGGTGAACCTTCCAAGTTCTCCACTGGGTTGGCAGTCCAGTGAGTCTTGGCTTAGAAACACTGGATCATCATCTCTTTAGGAAACGTTGAMTCTCATACATGTTATGCTTAGGTGTTATGCTTAGGTGTTGGTGCCTTCAGTTGATAACCTTTTCACTTCTTTCCTCTCACAAAGATCACTTTGCCTGGCATCTGCTGCTTATTTCTACTTTGCTGGCTTCTTTAGCTGATTATTTTTTATTTTTTTACAGGTGGTTATCATTGTAGTGAGAACTTTCATGCAAATAACTTGTTTACCTGGTCACTCAGCTGCCATAGCATAATATTTTTGCTTGTGTAGAAAACACTGCRAATAGTGGACAGATCTTCAGTGACAGAAGAATGAGAGAAAGTCAGGAAATGTTTGTCTGCTGTGGATTCCAACTGTCTTGCTATAGGCTTTGTAGTTGGTTTTAAGTGTAACTAGCAGCTGGCTTCAGTTTCAGTAACRATCAAATGACTTGTTTACTACTAAGCATGACTTCGAGAGTAGAAAGATAAAAGTTTTCTGAAGTGTTTACTTATGAGTAGGATTTGGTAATTTTGGACAGAGTTTTTTGTTCTGAATACAACTACCTCTTTCCATGTGTTAATTGCCAAATGTGAATGATACAATAGGAATAAGAAGCTGTAAATTTCCTTTGTGTGCAAATCTTAAACTAAAGTGGTTATTATTCCATTTAATTGAGGATGGATGTGGGGGATCCCTTTTAAATCTGTAAGACTTTGTAAGCTGTTCTCTAGGTATAAATATCCCTCTACCTCGTTAAAAATTATGCCTGGTTATAATTGAATAATCATTCTAGTTGCTCTGTAACTGGAACAGAATGCTGAAATATGTGGAGGGTAGATCTTATTGTAAATGATCAACACATCAAGTACATACAGGAACTTTTTTTAAATGTGGAAACCATTAAAAAAATACGTTCATCTTATTTGTCAGTCCCTGGAATGTAACTGAAATTTGAAGATCATCTTAAATTCTTTAAGTTTTTTTTTTTTAAAGATTTTCACTCTTGTTAGTGATGAATACTGTTCTTTTGGGCAAGAGGATTCTGCTCTTACCTATCGAATTCAGGGTGTTCAGATGGTTAAATTTGGCTTGCAATCTGAGGCAAGTATAGAAGTGTTTTCTCTCCACCCAGTCACAGTAACAGTTCCTAAGTGAGGATGTTTAGGCCTACTTTATTGAAGCCAATTGTTTGTATCTTTTTAGTTAATATTACTTACRTGAACTGTAATATTACTGCAATGAAATTTTATATTTAAAAAAAAATCACTATTTACCAATAAGTGTCTCTTAAAAAAACCACGATTTAATAAGTGCATATAACTCAATTTTTGTCCTGTAGGATCTAATCGATACAATGCTCTGAATGTACCGTTACACAACAGAAGGTATCAGGTAAGCACTTTGTGGCTTCATATGTAAAGATGCAACTTTTCACACTGATACTGAATAAAAACAGTCGTTTCAGTGACCTGAAATGGCAGAAGACAGGCTATCTTACTACTATCATGATATTCCAAGGGAATTCCTGTCTGCAGAGCCTCTGCACTTTTCAAAAGGTAGTCTATACTGTTCTTATGTCGAGGAGTCAAGTTCTCTGSTCACCTCGCTTCACTAGAGCTAATCCATTGACTACTGGCTGATGATCACTGTAGTTATTAACTCAGGCATGCCTTTCTAAAAAGAATGGCAAAAAGGTTTAATATTAGTCTCTTATTAAAAAGTTACACGAAATATTCTTTTACTATGCCAACCTGCAGTAAGTTAGAAATTGAACATTTCATTTTTAAAGTTGGTTAAAACTACRTTAGTTTAGAGGTCTTAAGCTTTTTGTTGAAAAAAGGTAGTTTTGGTATCTTAAATTCCTTTTCCCTCAAACTGAGCTTCTTCAGTTATATGGCTTGGGCCCCAAAGAATGTTTGCATTTCTAAACTATACRTTGGTGTGTACGCTAGAATACCATATTAGTTAATATTACTCGTCACTAGTCATAATCCTTTTAAGGAATAAATCATGTATCTTTGAGAACTCTGCATGGTTCATTTACATTTTATGGGATACTTCTTGCCAAAACACCTCTTACTTGCAGCCAAATCACCCTTATTAATATTATTAAAAAAAAAGAAACAGTTTCTGTTCATTACTGTAACTTCATCAATTTCYTTGGGAATGTGGTTTACTCAGTATTCGAAAATGAGCATTAGTTGTCTGTGAATAGCTAAATATATTAAGGCTTTTTACAGTAGTAAAACAGATACCTTGATGCAGTCAAAGTTTTCCTGTTTTGCTACCACTGAGGATGGGCTCCACAGCACTCAGTGTTCTTTTCTCTTTGCTTGTATGATATGTCTCGAACCTTCAAGTTAGTGCCTTCAGATGCCACTGTAGAAAGATTTCAGATAGCTGCTTTCTCCTTTCTTCAGAAGTGCCTGTAAAGAGACCTTGTTCCTAATGTGTCTGCTGTCAGAACAGGTGACCTGCTGTCCAGTTTTGTGATGGAAGTAGCCTTAAATCAACCTGTTGCTGAGTTCTAAGAAAAATCTGAGTAACTGCGTGGAGAGTTTCTCCCTTTACTATTTTCTGCTAGCAGTATGTCAGCCAGCCTCAGGCTTCAAGATCTGCAGTCTTGAAAATGTTCCAGGACAGATTTTTAGACTGGCTTTGCCAGTGGAGGCAAAATGCTAGTGTATTAGTACAGGCTGCAGTATAAAGGACAGCAAAACAGTAATATTGTCTGTTTTCCTTCCTTGCCTAGCTAATTAACATACACAAACTGAGAATAATGACTGCATTAATTACCACCATTCTTGATCAGGATTCACTTGATTTAACACTTCATTGAAGCATTAGGAATACATCTCTGAAGGATAAGTCATTCTTGGCTGAAATGTCACTTTAACCTTATTCTCTCCTTCATAAATCACAACAGAGTGTGGTTTTCTTCTCTGTTGCCTTTGCTTTTTCAGAATGTTCCATTTTGGATTCATTTCTTGGATACCTTCCTACTGCACTAAAGCCTTACTCAGAGCCTTATTCATGAGCAGCAGCAGCTCAGTTCTGTCCAGGTGGGAGAATAGTAATTGAGTGTTACTGGTTAGAGAAGCAGACACCTTTTATTCTGGGAGGAAAGCTCATTGGTTTTCATGAATTAAAGTTAGGATTCCTTACAACCAGGTGTTACAAATTTCTCACTATCACCACACTGAAAGAACTGAGCTGTTGTCAGCAGTTAGTCTATTGGTCTTTAGAAATCTTAATTTCAAAGATGGTTTCTGTAATTGTACTAACCTCTAAGTGTTCTTGTGGCCTGTAGTTTGAGAAATGCAGCAGAAGCAAAGCATCACCTGTTGTATGAAATAAAAAGGTACTTCGTCATCATGGAAAAACATGCCCTTCTGTGTGGCATTGTAGTTTATGAATAAACTTTAAAAATTAAGTTAAAGATAATTGCTGCTATGTATTTTAGGCTGAGCTAGTAACAAGAAAGAAATCATTGATAGCAGTTTTTTGTATCCAACCATAAATTTTTTTTTCTTAATATTTAAATAGGTATATGTTAAATATGATCATCTTATAACTGTCTTTACAGCTGAAGTTGCGAGACCTTGCTGGCCAGGCGCTGGCTTTTGTTCAAGAACTTGTAACAGCTCTTTTGAACTTCCATACGTATACTGAGCAGAAGGTACAGATCTTTCCCATCGATTCTGCAACAGACACGATATCACCATTAAATCAGAAGGTAAAGCTTACAGATTTCAGCTACAAGTATATTAAATTATGTAGACTTTCATGAGTGAATAATCTTAGTCATGCAGACTTCTACCACCTTTATTGGAATGCCGAGTGTGTTCCTGAGAGGCAGTCTCTCCTGCATGAGAAGTCTTTTCTATTGGGTGAATTCCCTGAATGTGGGCAAAGGTGTAGCTGCAAAGAATCCTTTTCCCCTGTGCCTATGCTACAAGAGCAATATGATAGTCAAATCAAGGCTTTGCTTTTTAAGTGCTAAATTAAAGTGCATTTGTCAAAAGTTCAGCTGTCTTATTTTAAAATACACAAATATTGCACTGCTAAATAGATGCTTGTCTTAATTAATGCACTGGGGTGTGGGMGATATTGAGATAGAAGGCCTTGTGTTTAAAGTGTTTAACTGTAATGTGAAATAAACTGGATGTAAGGTAGGCTTATGAAGGAGAGAACTTGGACTCTGTTCCCTTGTCAAAAAACAACTTTATAATCTGATTTTGGGCTATTAGTGTAAAGACCTTTCCTGTAGGTGTTCTGAAGCTTCAGGTCTGTAAAGCATGTTGAAATTATTACGAGAAACCTGACCTGTCTCTTTCTGTGCATCTCCGTGGGAAGACTTTTCTGAGAGTATAATTCAGAGCTGTTAAGCTGCATCTTTGGACTTTCTGTGCCAGGAAGCATGGAAAAAAACTTTGTGCATAAGGATTTGTGTGGGGATGGGTATATGTATGCTTTGGAATAAAATTGCTTTAACATCAGAGTTGTTGACTTCATAGCGCAGGTAGACCTAAGTGCAGTTAAGTTGCTGGATGACAGTATTTTCTGATTCAGACTGTAATTTCGATTTAGTAGTTTGTAGGGCTCAGACTTAAGCTACCGAGAGGGATGTGATTTGCATTCATCAAATGGCTGCAATGCATGTAGTGGCAATGTTAACTATCACAAAACTTCCCTGTTGTTGGGAAGACCTCCTTTAATCTCTTTGCAGGCAACAAATATACTTGTGAAGGTGTTTATCCACTAGAGAAATTCCACTCTATTTACCTCCTCAGTTGTTTCATTATTTGGATCAAGAATACACTTTTACAGAGATTCAGCATAGATCTTAGTGTGAGAAAACATTTTCTTGCTTCTGCCACCAAACATACTCAAAATGGCATATCCTTCTTTTGAAAACTATGCGGTTTTGTCATCTTCCAAATTCTTTGGGGCAGGAACTGTGTCTCCTTGTTTATGTGGCCCAGTGTGGTGACTGGATTCTACACACACTACTGCAGTTTACGCTAAGGGAATAAAATCAGGTTTCTTAGACACCACTTTTCACGCATTTTTTTCCCTAATGTCCTAGTTAACACTTTTGTTGCTTTTCAGCAGAGAAGTGCTTTCACACAGATGAAACATGCAACTTAATCATAACTGTAACTTGATTCTCCTTTTCTGATAATTGACTCTGATTCAGTAGTTCAGGCTTTGTTTGTTTTCATAATTAAGTCTGTTGTAGTATGCCTCATTGTGTATTCATGACCTAATTGCCTCGGTGCACTGCTACCTCTCAGAGCTTTTGCCTTGACTTTCCAGCAGTGAAGCATCTAATATCACTCACTGAAGCTGCTGTTGCTCCCATATTTTTGATTAATTTATCTATTTACTTGGCAAGTGTTCTCAGTGTGATCTTAGCTCCTCCACTGAGTGGTTCAAAAACCTCCCCTTAACGTGGTAGAGAAAATGAGGCAAGTGTCAGGTAGTGGCTTAGCACACTTGCACTGATTTATTTTTCCCCAACTCCAGGTCTTGTCTGGCGCTTTCGAGCTATTTTCCCCACCAAACACTCAAAGTAGATGTGGACAATTCCCTTTCAGGTTCAAGTATTCCTTTTCTCTTTAAGTATTGGATTGCTGGGTTCTGCTGGGTCTTCAGCATCATGCCAGATAACTCCAGTCCTCTCTTGCAACACAAGTCAGGAGCGTTCTGCATGTGTTATTTCTTCCTCCTTAGATTTAGGAATTTTCCCTAATTCCATCCAGATTTGTGCATGCATGAATGAGAGCTTGGCATCTCTCTTTTCTTGTTAACACTGTGTTACTGCACTGTAATAATACAAGAAATAAGTAAAATTTCTCGTATCCTATTTGCCTGGGATCTTTAGCTACTATTGTGGTATAAATCAAAGGTGAAGGTATCTTTCTGTGGTGTAAAATAAAAACCAAGATCACTTTTGACTACCTATGTCAATCTGTGGAAAAAGCTTTTTGTAATACTGTGGTACCAAAATTGAAAGCTGATGGTACTGTTATGTTTTGATTGTTTGTAAGAGTAAACACCTTTGTTCTCGGGTATAMTTTTTTCAAGGTGAAATTAGCCATAGAATTTACTTAAGCAATTTTTAGCAGAGTCAGGCGGTTCTATGAGTCTAAAGTTGCATAATTGCCCAAACCTGTCATAGTTCTTGAAAGTAAGAATTCTCCCTTTGATGAGTTACTGCTCCATCCTTCACATTGGTGTAAGCATGCTTTGACCCATGTTGAAAACTGGACAGGATACAGATAAAGATTAAAATGTATCTCTTGCTCTGGGTTTTAACTCAGTTTAGTTCTTCAGTACTTTGCACGGCATAGTTGTGCAAATGTTTGTGCTGATGCGCAGGACAAGGGCTGAGAGGCAAACAACAGCTGGGAGGGAGGTAGGATAGTTTATTCYGGTGGCTTAATGGTGCATGGACCTAGCCTTAATTTGATGGAGTTGAGCAAGGAATGCAATAATGTTTAAACTTAAAAAGCAGGGGTTTGGTGTGCTGTGCATGGCTGTTAAAATGAGATAGGGTGCTGTGGCAAAGCCCTAGGTGGGGTTTTGCCTGGACTTCCATTGTAGTCTTCACTATTTCTCACTTTCCCCTCAAGGTGTGTGTTCTGTAGAAGAGGTTGCTGTACATCAGTTGACTGTTATATCTTATTATTGACATCTGGGGATCATTTAAGATGATAGGTGCTTTGCTAAAGAGGACAGTTAAATTGTTAACTTGAAACAGTTTGCAAGAGCCTTCAGCAAGCACCATTTTAAAATCTCTCTGTACTCAGTTCTCACAGTATCTTCATGAAAATGCTTCCTATGTTCGCCCTCTGGAGGAAGGAATGCTTCACTTGTTTGAGAGTATTACAGAAGATACTGTGACAGTCCTGGTAAGATTTCTTATTTTTAGTATTGAAAGAGATTTTTATAGAGCAAAAATACTGATGTGTTGGTTTTTCTTCCAGGAAACAGCTGTGAAATTGAAGGCCTTCTCAGAACATTTAGCTTCCTACTTATGCTTTTTAAGAAAGATTCTTCCTTATCAGTTAAAAAGGTACTTTTGATTTGATAGATCAAATTAAAGGGTCACCAATTGTCAGGCATGCAGCATTGTCAGCATCTACAACTCAAATATTAAATCAACCCTTAAAGCGCTCTGGCTTAAAAGGCAGAACTTTTTTGGGGTTTTGGGGGGGTGTTTTTTTGGTGGTTCCCCCCCCCCCCCGGTGGTTTTTGAGCCTTTAGGTTATGCATGTCTTTTATAGCTGGGCATTAGAGCTAAACCCATGTATTTTAAAGCCTTTTTCCCCCCCCTTACAGATGAGACTTTAATGAAAGCTGCACAGATTTTTAATGTTTCTTAATGTTATTCAGTGTGCTATTCAGGTATGATACACTGAAACTGTTAGTTTCTTGAGCCTGTCTGAAGATTATTTATCATGCAGTAAATATAGTAATGTAGTAAAACTTGGCCAGATGCACATCCCTCCTGCAGTGAAAATCTTTGTTCCTGAGTGGGTCGAAGGGAGGTGAATTATTGGTGTAAAGGAGTGCTTAAAAAGAGGTTTTGGATTAAGGAAGAAGAAAAAGCTTAGTTTATGCCACCTTTGTACCTGTTCTCCTGCTCCTTAGGAAGCGAATGTTAAATTATACGTAGTAGAGGAAAAAGTCTTTAAACTGATGCAATCAGTTCCTTGCTGTGAGTGTAAACCATTCCTGGCTTGTGACTGAAGCCCCTCAGAGTGGGGATAGTACGTGTACACAGTGATTTTCATGTGTTGCTAAGTTACTCTGATATGTTAACCTTTCTAAAATAAATTCCCAGTCTATCGTTGCTTTGGGCTGGGGATGTAGAGAACACTAGTTATCTACTCCAAAACTCATTAACATGTTGTTTAAGATAATTGCTCACTTTTAAAAAAAAAAATAATTCATATATTCCTAGTTTGGAAGAAGAGTGTGAGTCTTCTCTTTGCACAGCTGCTTTAAGAGCTAGAAATATGGAGCTACACAGAGACATGAAAATGTTGACTGCAGCCTTTGAGAAGCTACATACATACATTAGTCTTCTTGCGTTACCAAGTAAGTGCCAGTTTTGGCTCCGTTGGTTACATTGTGACTGGAAGGTATAGTTTTCCTTTCCGACCAATTTTAAACAGAAACAAAAAAATTTAAACCAAAAAAMCAAAACCCCACCACACCAAAAAACGCACGCAAAAAATCCCACTCCTATGATAGAGGAAAACAAGGTTAACACTACTCTTTAGGCATAGTCTGAACTATGGGGCAAGTGAGTTCTGCAGTATGCTCTGTCATATTGGACCCTCTTTGATCCAGGCTGGGAGACTGAGTGTGCTGCAGAGTGTTTCTTTAATGCTCTGTGCTCTTCCTTCTGGATAGACATGGGCATGGTGCAGGCCTGGAAATTACCAGGCAGTCACATGTACCACATTTTAGGTAATCATAGTTAACTGTAGAGGAGAAGAAATGACTGTAGGTTTTTATAGTACGATTGACAGTATGTCTTTTGTCATCTCTTAATCGTGAAATTAATAAACTACATTATGTTACTGATTATCACTTCCAGCTCCTCCTGTTCTATTAAACTACAACTCTCATGGTAATGACTAAATAAAATCAGGTAAAACCTGTGTGTGTGTGKGKGGGGAAACTATATCCAAATGCATACTGTAAATAATAAGAGGAAACAGTTATTGTATAGCTTCAGGTTATTTCAGTCTTCACTCTTTAGAAGGACCCAGATGGTTCTCCCTCCAACAGTGAGCATATAAGTCTTTCTGCGTGCGTAATTGCTTTTTGAGACCAAAGGAGTTGATATTTGTAAAATCTGAATGAAATTTAGGAAACTTGGAAGTCTTTTACCTACCTACTCTGGCAAACTTTGGGGTATATATATCTATATAATCTGTTATGATTCTTTAGTTCTAAAGATCATACTCCATGCAAACGTTTCTAGTAGGTGGAAATCAGATGACTTTTCAAAGCCACTTTTGTTATTCATGGTTGAATCTTCATTTTTTTTTTCCTCTCTACATGGTACTTTTAGGTACAAAACCAGAAGGACTWCTTAGGACAAATTACAACTTGGTGTTTACAAACATTGCTACAAGTCTTCATGGATTTCATGACATTTTAAAAGGTGAGAGTACAAGAATGGTGGTATGTTCCAGCTCTGCTTTTTTCTATTTAACATAGTACAAATGCACCGTCTCTGTAACAATGTTAAATGTGTAGTATGTGATAAATTTGGGGTTTTTTTTGCCTTTACAAACAAAGATAAGGAGCTAAACCCCCTAACTACTTGTTTTGGTCATRTGTGCATGTTTTTCACTCCTCCATTCTGTTAGCTTTGCTCTTCTAAGTGGCTGGAATATTTAATTGTGGCACTCTAGATCTTCCTGAGCGGTTACTGAACTTCATTGCTCAAGTGGAACTAGCATACAGAATGGAATACAATTAAATACACATTTTCCTCCGCTTCCTCCACTGTTGACCTAGTACCTGCCTTCAAAGTGGAATTTTTYCTTACAGTTTTTAGGTTAATTACTATTTTTAACATGAATATATAACCAAAGCTTATTAAGAAGTCTGATTTACTTTTGAAACTTAACTTCCTCCTTGAAAATGGCTTACCTTCCTTTTAGCAGAAGGACATGGACAGGTTACATTTTCAGTGAAGTGATGTTTGGTTGAAACTCAGGATTTGAAAACACTGATGTTTCTGTATATCCTAGAATTTCTATACCATGTAGCTGTTCCCAGGGAGAAAATAATCCATATAGGTGAATTATTTTGATACTAGTCAGCTGTTTAAACATTAGGCTTTTACAATTTTAAGCCAAATGTTTTTTTATTTCTTCTAGTCTTTTAGTAATAATGTCAATAGCACTACCCCATTTTGCAGTGTCCCTGTTTTTAAAAAAAAAGATACTATTAGAGATTGTACCACAAACCGAGACACTAAACCAAAGTTTTGTAACAGATAAGTTTATTGATAAATACCTTTTACCTCTTAATATAGTTACTGTAATGTAAAACCAACCCAACTTATACTTTATCAAAAGAAATAAAGAAAATAACAGCAAAGTACTGAAGAAAACTCTCAGTAGAATTCATTAGCTAGCAACAGAAATGTTGTGCTTAACACCTCACACTCTCATACTCCAGAATGCTTGATTTGTCACTTCTCTCCCCCCTTCCCTCCTAACCCCAACTAATTTCCAGCTGCTTAAGCTTGCCTCAAGCTGTAACTTCTGGTGGTGATGGCCTGGCATTTCTCAGTTCTGTAGCAATAGTACTTTATTGTAAAATAGGTGCAAAGTGTTTACTTGTCAGATAATTATTATTTTTAATTAGGCCAAGTTGGGAATGTTTGTTCTTACCTGATAAATACTTGAGTTTTTTAAATTTTGGTGCTGTTGAAATTAGTGTATTTAAGCTAAGATGTTCTTGTGAATGACTTTCAAAAAGTTTTGTGGGCTTTTTCTCTCTGAAGACTGTTCTATTGATTTTTGCCTGAAAGACAAGTAGACTTTAGACTATAGGAAGTAGCATTCTAAATTTCTGGTAGTCTTTTAGATTTGTTCTGACAGAATTAAAATACTCATCCCTTCTAAGTCATGTAAGCTTAAGACTAAAAAKTCTACCTTTAGTGTCCTGATGTAAACACATGGAAATAGAAAGTATACTTGCAGAATGAAATGMTAGTTCAATGTGAGCTTGGATCCGCTATATAGCTGTGATTTTTGGGATACAGAGTACACTTAAATATACACCTTTTTTCTGCTTTATGTGACACGCATAATGTCTATTCCTTATGATCACACACAGTTGTCTAAGGCAGTATACCAAAGAACTAAGAGTATCCAGAATAAACTTTTATACAACTTGCTTAAAAAAGGAAAAAGCATTTGAAGCCTGAGGTCATAAGCTGGATTTGAAAATGGTTGCTTAAATAGACAAAAACTGTAATTTGACATAAATGTGTGTTCCTCTTTTTCTAGACATTTCCAAGCACTACAGTCAGAAAGCTACTTTAGAACAAGACGTTCCAACTGCCACACAGAAACTCGTAACTACAAATGACTGTATTCTATCCTCTGTTGTGGCTTTAACAAATGGAGTGGGCAAGGTAATGGATATTTTTGTCTCAATATAATACCCTAACTTGTGCAAGATTAAAAAAAAAAAAATCTTAGCTGAATGATTTGGAAAAATCTAGGTGTGCCTCTGATTAGTAATAATTTTCAGTATCAGGTTTGTTCTAAGGTATTTTCAGGCTACAAGATAAAAACAACTGAATAGGTGATAAAAGTAGATACTGTGAAGAGGATGCTTTGTGTTAGTAAGGTCTAAGTTATGTGGAAGAGCCTGTAGCTTGTTTGAATTTCTTGTTGTGAAGTCCAGTTTCCCTAAATACTTGTCTTTCTCTTGAAAGAGTAATTGCTCTGATGAATCTTCCTGGTCAACTTAATTAGAAAAGTGACTTTTCTTGATGTGTCTAGATTGCCTCGTTCTTTAGCAACAACTTGGATCACTTCACTACTTCGTTGAGCTATGGCCCTAAAGGAGGAACAGAGTTCATCAGCCCTCTTTCAGCTGAGTGTATGCTGCAGTACAAGAAAAAGGCAGTTGCTTACATGAAGTCTTTGAAGAAGGTTTGTTCAGCTAGAATGCTTGCACAGAGAAAGCACAATTCAGTTGATAGTTGGTTACGCCAAAGAGAGTACAAACTAAGCATTTTCAGTATTTGGAATGGATTTTCCTCTGAATGAGAATCTTTGGCTGAGGAAATAGAACCCTTAGAGCAATAATGCTATTGAAAACTTGAGAGCATAGTTGCTCTCACAGAGCTCTCACAGCTGAGGGTATGTGCCAATACTGCCATTACCCATTTCCACTAATTATTTCTGTGCCAAGACTCCAAGGAGAAGAGGGTAGCTGCTTATTTAAATTTCCTCTAATATTCACCAGGAATATGGAGTGAATGACATCATATTCTTAGACTTGCATTCACTGGAAGACAGTGGAGAGCAACAGGGGTTGGAAAAAGCAGCTGAAAAGGAGGAGAAAATGTGCTGAACCAAAGGATTGAACACTGCCAGATCTCCCTGTTGTCTCCATTAAAATTAACAATTAAGTGATGGTGTACTTAACAGTTATCATTAAATCACTTAATGCAATGTCTGTAATGTGAACCTTAAGATGCATTTGATCATTAAGTAACACCTGGAGTTTTCTGAGCACTTTTTAATCAGGTGTGCATTTTGGGGTGATATTTTTTGTGAGCTTAAACTGTTTTTTCTATTGGCTGGTAAACACTTGGAAGATATTTTTCTTCCCTTCAGTAAAGTAAGGAGGGCAATAAGAAAAATAGAAGTAGAACACACATTCTGATCTACTGTGAAACATGTTTTGAGGTTTCTTTTATCCTTCTGCAGCCTTGCGCAGATTCAGTGCCTTATGAAGAGGCTTTGGCTAATCGCCGAGTTCTTCTGAGTTCCACAGAAAGTAGAGAAGGTCTTGCACAACAGGTATTCTGGTACAAATTTTACTAACATATATGATAGTGTATTTTAGAAAGGTAAAGTAGTATCAAATAGTCTCCACATATTTATGTGTGTGATTGTTTATACATATATATGCATATACTGAAGCTTAAAATTAGACTGCAGATGCCTTATTTGTAGAGTTTTGAAAGTAAAACTTACCTGTGTCAGGCTGGGTTATCCAAGACTTGTTCTTCTGGATCTGCAGAATGTACATGTAGTTATAAGAGACAGGATTATACCATTAATGTCTTCATTTATAAAGACAAGAAGTCAGGCAATCTTTAATAAGTCAAATAAATGCAAAATAAAGACAAGAATAAGGCATACTGAAATATTCATTTCTAATGTTATGTACTGTTTTGAGTGCTTTTTTGGACTATGCAGGATTTATTAGCACTGGTTAAAAACAATGATTTTTCTTTTCAGTTAAAGTCTATTAATAGATTACAGTTTATCATTCTTGCAGTGTGCATATACATATTTTTTTTTTTTTTTTTTTCCTGGAAGGTGAGGCAGAGAGAAGTTAAATGGTATTTAAAAGGCCTATACACTTTGCCAATATCCTCATGTGAATGAGGCTGGCTAACTGATTAATACTAAAACTTCTTTACTAGCTTGAATGTTCAGACAGTGCTTGAGTCACTGTCATTGAACTTTTACAGAAGAAAAAGACTTCAGTGGTTTTTTTTGTAGTGGCCAATATTCAAAGTGTATCGGTAGGGATGAGATGATTTTCAACAGAAATGTGTGGAGTGATATGATGTGTACTGTTCCATAGTTGATTTCTTATCTGGGCAAGTGGCTGCTTCTGTCTGTGTGAGGTGGGGCAGCTGGGAGGGGAGAGATTGTCTTTTTAGCATAGAACAAGACAATGCTAGTGCCAGGCACATATCTTTCAAGTTTTCATAAAATTTTTCCCTGCTTTGATTTTCATCTAATATGGTGTTGCCAGTTCTATTAGCTGTAACTTTTTGATGCATGTTTCAGACTAATTAAATAACATGGTCATTTTTGACACATGACCTCAGTTAAGTGTACAGCTTGAATCAGTAGTTGTTTGCCTGCTGCATTATTCATTAGCTCACTTACGTAATGGTTTAAAATAATACTGTCTTCAAACATTCCCTGTGTGACTTTTCCCCTTGTGTTCAATAACCTGGACTGTAAACTTTCCCTCCTAAAGGTCCAGCAGAGTTTGGAGAAAATTGCAAAACTTGAACAAGAAAAAGAACACTGGATGTTGGAGGCCCAGCTAGCTAAAATAAAGCTGGAGAAAGAAAACCAAAAACTGAAGAACTCTCTTAGTGGACATTTAACTGAAACTATACAAGAGCATTCTGTTTTGCCAAATGTAGCTGAACAAAAGAAGGAAACCACAGAAAAGAGTCCGAGGGAACCTATTAAAAGTACTAGTCTGGTAAGTGACCTTTTTCCTCCAATAGAGAAAAATCCACTTTCTTCAGTAGTAGTACTGTTTGATCAGGGGAACACTAATAATGAAAGCTGCATTCACACTTGGGCTCCTTGTATTTGCAAAGCTGCTTGCTAGTACTTTCTGCAGAGTTTGGAACTTTTTGGCTTTTGAGACTGTTTGGTATCTTTAGTATCATGGAGACACTTTTGTGGTTCTGTACGTGTATGACTGAGGGGGAAATAATAGATGCTTAACTTCTAGCTTTTTCTGACTCTTTAGTCAGGAAGCCTTGCAARTAGTATGTATCTCAGGTCGGCTCTGAGTTTCCAATACTTTTTTTTATCTGTAGGTATGTTAAAGCAAACGGAGGTAGGTAATTAGTATTTTTAAATGGGTTGGAAGACTTCCTACAAGTTTGGTGCAGCATAACTTAATTTTAACTTGAAGCTCTTCAAGTTTTCAGTGCTGTCTGGAACGCTAATTTTTACATAACCTTCATAGGCACGTACAACTTGAGCTCAACAGTTGCATTTGAATATGGTATGCATTCTGTCCTTTCTCTTTTATGTTGGGTAAATGTCTTTCCTGCTTATTGCTAGTATTTGAAGCGGTTGGCCTTTCCTCTGAATTACCACTTCTGAAGTGGTATTAATAGGGATGTCATCTGTAAGAAAGAAACAATCTACTTAACTCAGCACTCAATAGAATTCTTCCCTTCCCCCCCCCCCCCCCCCCCCCCCCCCCCACTTTCCTGGTACAGGATAAAAATGACCTGTGGATTGTTTTGAAATCCCAATTTTGAAGTAAACTGGCATCTTAAGTTTTTGGTCCTGTATTTGATCTGTTAGGAGTTTGAGGAGAATGGCTTTTTCTAGCGATGATGCTTGATGTAACTCACAGGTCAACATATTGTATAAATATTTCCCGTAAACCTACATCTCTAGTCCTGTTGGGGTCAGAAAAAAAACYTCTTGACTCTGTGATGACACTCGTCCATGAAACTAGTTATGTGCATACACCCCGCTGCTGGAGTTCTGTCAGTGCTTCACACTGAACTGTGAAACTGGAAAGAAAGGAATTCAGAAGGTAGTCAAGAAGTCCAAAATGGGTTTCCTTGCTCWTGAACAGGAAAAGTAATGCTTCAGTGTACTAATGTGCCTCTGAATTAGTTTCATGTAATCAAGCAGTTGCATAATCATACAAGCTAGCTGCATCTTGTTGCTTCTGTTGCTTTTTCCCTGTGTACGTRGTAAGGCAAAGGATATATTTGGAGAGTTGGTGTCAGCTTTAATTCTGTTCAAGACATTAATATGCATTATTACCCTTGTTTATGTTGCAGGTGAAAGTACTTAAATTTGGTTTTAGTTTTAACTGTTGCAAGATTTTTTTAATTTAAAGTCCTTCTATGACTGAAGCCGAAATGACTTGCAGCTATAATATCTATTTTTGCAGTTCACACTTAAGCATATTTTCTTCCTTGTTCTAGATTGGAATGTTGACTATAACTACTGATAATGAAAAGGTAATCTGTTTTAAACATTATCAAAGTACATCTGGTAAATACTTCAATTCTAATTCTGTTAAACTTATTCCAAAGGTCTAATTACCAAGAATGCTGTTGTATAATGGCATGAGTCACCCATGTAGTCTGTATACTGTATCTTCCAGTTTCTGAAATCCATGTATTTCTTAACTCCTACTACTTAGTGAACTGTTGCTTTTTATTCATGTAAGCAGTTTGGAGCAGTGTGAGCTGTGGTCCAGGTCTGTTCTCTGTAATTTGAGGAAAGCATTGGTCTGTTTGTACTTCAGTAACCCTAACTGCATTCCAAGCCTCAATTCTTAACTCTTGAGGAAGGGCTCAAGCTGCAAAAAAGTCACTGACTGTAGTGCCTGGTGTTTAACACTTAAGTACAGGCTATCCCAAACCAGAGGTCATGCYGAAAGAAATTTCGAACCAGCTGTCCGACTAAATGTTAACTCTTCGTTTAGCACTGCTATAGTGTAACGCTTGCCCCAGCAGGAACTTAGCATAAGATTCAGTGCTTTCCCTTTTCTGACACTGCAGGGAACTGATGTATTTTAGTTTACTCCCCCTTTTCTTCTGAAGGTATAATTAAAGAGGGTGGGAGCCAGATAATAACTGATACAAGTTCTTAAAAGCTACTGCATAGTGCTGAACTTGAAGGTAATGACAAGTCATATGAAAGCTGCCTCTAGTGGGTTACTCTGTAACTTATAGTAAACTGGTGAGTTGTGTTTTTGTGGGTTTTTTGTTTGGGTTTTTGTTTTTAAAGTTCAAATGTCTAAACAGACTTCTGGAACATGCCATATAAGAAATAGTTCTGACTGTTGTGAGCTTCTGAAATTTAGTTACGTGAARGAATTCTTCCTTGTTGGGAAAAGCCAGGAAGTTTTTATGTAGGTGAAAGCAGTCCATTTCTGCAGTGGATTTTCATCTTCATCAGAGACCTGATATGTTAAATCAGGCTAACTTCTTACATCTTCAGTCAGCTCTTTGTCCTTTAAGGAGGTCTGACACTAAGCRTCACCATCAGAGTGAAAAATTGCAGAGTGACCTGCTGTAATGTGTCCAGTGTGTTTGGGGAGTTTATTGCTTTCAGGTAGAGCAGCCAGGCCTCAGGAGGGAAGAAGAGAAATCAGTACAGAGGACAATGTTGTGATGCGTTTAGGCTACTAAACATAAATATCTGCCTGCTTAAATTTTTGCTTYGCCAGGCTCCAGATGTTGAGTCTCGTGAAGACCTGATAAAAAACCACTATATGGCAAGGATAGCAGAACTTACATCTCATCTGCAGCTTGCTGACAGCAAATCAGTACACTTTCATGCTGAGGTAAGCATGCAGCCAGTGTCTATACTGAAAACAGTAAATCCCTTTTTGAACTTTCCACAGGCAAGTGTTATGACAGTGAGTTTAAATATATGGAACATAATGTTTCATAAAAATCTGTTCCTGGAATATGTTTTTTGGCTGTGGTCTAGTATGCATAGAAATGGATACTGTAGAAAGTTGTTTGTTTGTTTGTTTGTTTGTTTTTAAATAAATCCTTTGGTAGGCTTGTCTTGGGTGTATTAAGAAGTGCAATGTGTATCWTGTATAGGTTTGTTCATATAAGCTGAAGCAGCTGGCTTTAGTTACCAAGCTAGTTTTGACTTCATCTTAAAGTGATGCTGATGTCATTCAAAAATATTTGAGTGTATCATGAAGTGATGAAAACAGCTCTCCTCTGAGAAATTGGTTTTTAGGCATAAGTTAACTTCAAGAATTAACAATACAATTCATTGTATCTATGACTTCCTGTTTTCATTTCAAATCATAGGTAATTTTTCTTGAAAGTAGTGACCATTTCGATTTGTGTAATTAGCTGATGTGGAATATACCAAAGCTCCAAGTTGATGGAGCAAATCCTTTTAAATATTTTTTTAATAGTAGATGACATAGTATGGAGGAACCACCTTTCTCTGATACTTGAGCAATGTATGAAGTGAGTTGTTTGTATTGCTTTTTACTTATGAAATATTTCCTAGTAATTATGTGAAAAATATGATATTTAGATGATTGGAAATATGGTAATTCTGCAAAATGAAACAAAAATTTACTGTTAACTATTACGTTACCTTTGCATTTAAAAATGTCTACAAGCTCTGACTAAGTTTCTTGAAATGTAAGGGTTGCAGAAAGATGAAAACATCCAAAGCAATCAGTTAAACGTGGCACAAAGCAATACTGTGGAACTAACTTTCCTCCCTTCTACCCCCCCYATCTTGTTCTGATTGACAGTGTCGAGCACTTGCCAAAAGACTGTCTTTAGCAGAGAAGTCCAAGGAATCGCTCATGGAAGAGTTGAAACTAGCTAGTCAAAACATCAGTAGATTACAGGCAAGTAAAATGTTATATAATGCAATAGACGCATTTCATAATTGTGTGTAAGGGGAAGTTGGAGGAGGAAAATTACGAACATCGAGTGTGGCCATGCCTTTACTAGATCCTTAGTTAGGTGAYATAAAAACTCTAATGGTATGTAGAGGAAAGACTTAAATAATATGCTTCAAATCCCACGTATAAAGTTGAAATAGAACATGCTTGCAAGGGAAAGGTTATAGTAGCCAAGCCTGTGTTTTAGCACATTTGCCGTCAAGGCTTTTTATGAAAATGTTCTTTTATGTCCAGAGGTGTGGTGGTATGACTGATTTCAGTAGCTTGTTTCCCTCTGCAAGGGGAGGATTGCTTTGTGTACAGCCAGCACTTGCAACTACTCCTCAGTTAGATGTGATGCTGACAAGGCTGACTACACATCAGTCCATTTAACTTAGAAACAGGACTAGGAAAGTGATGAAAGTGCAGTTTCCTAAATGACACACCAAATTCTTAATCCTTTCTAGCACCTGGGACTGAAAGTCTTAGAAATGCCAGGGTGGTTTTTTGAGATGGATAGCTTAATACTAAGCAAAAATAACTTTGGGGTAATCTTTAAGAAGCAGTTGTTGACAACAGATATAGTCTTACACCACACGTCCTGTGAATATCCTGTCCCTTTGTCCTTCCCCTCCACACAGTTCAGAAAGGAGCCAATAGTAAAATAAAGCATATATAAATRTTCAGTGCTTAAATGCCTTCGTGTTTTCTTCATATTTAGTTCATATCTTTATTGCTTACCTGTCTGAGATGGTGACTACCTAAAGTGGTCCATGCAGGCAGTCGATATAATGATATAGACTTAAAAGAATTGTTCATGAACACAAAGTGCTCTTTTGATTTGTTCCTTTAACAAATTCCACAATCMATAGCTAACTCAACATGAGATGTTCACCTCCAATTACATCTTAAACTTCCTAAGAAAAGATAGCAGGCACACAATTTGTGTGTTTAGTAGTCTGCATAATATTGAATCATAGAATCGTTTAGGTTGGAAGGGCCCTCTGAAGGTAATCTGGTCCCCTTCTTTGGTCAGAGCAGAGAGAGTTCAGATCAAGCTGTTGGATCGGGAGTTTCCTGTACAGCCATGCTGGCCTTCTGCCACAGTTGCTCAACTTCCTAAGGATTGGACTGTTCTGTGCTCTGTCCTTGATCATTCAATTTTCCTGGGCCCTGTTAACTTCCAGGGCARTTTTACCTGGGATCTTGCCAAGCAGACCTTGAAAAAGCCAAAATCTACTCTTCTTAAATCTCGGGTTGCTGTAATTCTTCTATTCATCTTGCTTGCTTCCCTCAGGATCTTAAATTCCACTAACTCATGGTTGCTGCAGCCAAGGCTACCGTTGGCTTTCACATCCCTGACCAGCTTTTCCTTGTTTGTGAGTAACAGGTCCAGCAGAGAGCCTCTCTGAGGCCTATTGATCACTGGTATCAAGAAGTTCTTTACCACACTCAAGGGAACTCCCGAATTGCTTGCGTTCCACCTTGTTGCCCTTCCAGGAAATGTCAGGGTGGTTAAAATCCCTCATGAGGATCAGGGTCTGGAGTTGTGAGATTTCTGTCTGCTTTTAGCAAGAGCCGCCCATATCACCCTTGTTCTTCTCCTCTGATCCCTACCTATGAGATCTTAATTGTCTTCAAACCACTCCTTCAYGTAAAGCATGACTTTTCCCCTTCCTATCCTGTTCTTCCTAAAGTGTCTGTATCCCTTCATTGCTGCGTTCTAGTCTTGCACACTATCCCACCATGTCTGTCTAATGCCAGAGAGATCATCTCTCTGCAATTGCAYGTGGATTGCTGATTCCTTCAGCTTTGTATGCCATGGATGTTCATGTACAAGCTGTGCTCTAACCCTATAAACTTAACTTGTTTCTTGGCTGGAAGCAATGTTGAAAAACTTAGCTGTTAGCCTTCTAAGTAAGCCATAAAAAGCAGGGGAAAAAATTATAAAGGAAACAGAGGAAAAATAAGGGGAACAGACCATGCATGAAACTTCAGGTAAAAGAAAAATAGCTATTGAGTTTCTTTCAGCAAGTGATTTTTTTTCAGTGGTTTAGCCTAATTGCACACATTGAGCATYAAAAGTGTAGCTTACTAAGTGGAGATAGAAGTTGGCTGCTTTGCCAGTTGTCACTAATATTGAGCAAAGGCTTCTGGGTTTGGTTTTTTTTTTTTCCCCTCTTAGGATGAATTGATGACAACTAAGAGAAGTTATGAGGATCAGTTAAGCATGATGAGTGACCATCTCTGCAGTATGAATGAAACATTAACTAAACAAAGGGAAGAAATTGATACACTAAAGATGACTAGTAAGGTAAGTTTCCAGGTGTTGACATTAGGCACTGGCTGCAGTTTGGAGGTCTGTGGGTTGTTGCATTTGGCATTCCGGCAGTACTACCCTTTTAACAAACCAATTCACAAGCTATAGTTCTTATTCTTGGCCAATTGGAAAGAACTCCAAACCTGGTCCTGCACATTTCAGTGAAGAAAAAATTCTTGCAAAACACACATGGGAAAGAAGAAACGCTTTGTGTCGCTGCTTCGGAGCAGGCTTTCAAAGTGTACCCTCTGGTGGATGATCAGCACCTTTTTTTCTTTGTTTATATCTGGTGAAAATAGAACTATTTGCAAATCCACCTAGTGATACCAGGTGTTTATGACTAACTTATTGGTAGGAGTGTCCTTCCTTCACTCCTCTCTTGGTTGTAGCATACTCTGTTCTTGGCAGCTATTTATTTTCCTCTGTTTTGTTTCGATATTCTAGCTTTTCTGTCTCTCATATGTAGGAATGAAAAATTTGCCACTTATATTCTTCTGTGAACTTAAAATGCACACTTAATTTTTTTTTCCGAGCAAGGAGTCTATCCATTTACCAGAAACAAGTTTTTGACTTACCTCTATGTTAATGATGAAAAATACAGAAGTCTGCTGTTTTGAGCAGTCAGTGCTTAAATCATGGTATGTCTTATTCTGATGGTTCTAGGGAGAAACAGATCTTGTGAAGGCCTTTACCCTTCACTAGTCTGGCTGTGAAACTAATAAGCTAGCATTATTCTCCTTAATTGTGGAATGCGTGGAAGCAGATTTCACTGAAGAGTTAAAAAAAARAAAAGAAAAATCCATGTTTTGATTAAAGGTCCCAGTACATCAATTTTTATTTTTTAGAGTGGACTTTTCCCCTCATGTACAGAACTGTTTTCTTCCAGATGTCAGAGTGCTTTGACTTGGCATTGCAATCTTTAAGACTACTTTTTGGTGTATAAGCTCGTGTGTTTTTAGAGGGAGGCTCTTGGCTGCATACTGGCCATAGCACTTCATGTTTTTATAAAATGTTTTCTGGAATTTTTCACTTGTCATACTTCCAAGAGTTGAAGTGGTACTCTGTAAGGAGGTAGTTCAGGATCTCACAACAGTAGACACGGATTTTCAAACGTTACCAAATGTAGAAGGTGATTTAGTTGAAATCAAAATGATGCAGTTAAAGCCATTATCACTTGGAGAGAGTTGTTGGTTAGATTAAAAACAAATGTTATCTTAAGGAAATAGGAAGACAGATAATTGCCAGCAAGTAACTATTGCACAAAAGTTTATTTTAAGCTACACGTTTGCTTTGTGGAATTGTTGCAAGTCAAATGTGAGTTCGTTAGCTGTAGAACAAATCCTTTTTTAAACTAGGAATATTCTGTATAGACCAAGTTAAAGTTAAATTTGTTTTGGAACAAAATGATAGGATGGGGGATTGATTTTAATTTGAGGCAATTATCCTATAAGGTTTATATTTGAAATATCACTTAAGGGTGAATTATGACTTGACTTGCCTTCACTGCCCTTACAATATTAGTGGTGTTAATACAATTGAGTGTCTTGGGACATAACTCAAATGTCTTTTTTTCCACAGTTTTCAATTGAAGTAAGGTACTGTTGTGCTTATTTGAGATATCTGGTACTTTCCTCTGTTATGCCTGTAAAGACAGAGGGATTTTCAGAGCAAGCAGATACAAGCTTCCATTATTAAAAGCCTACGGAGTGTTTATTTTTCGGTTTGACTGTTCTTGTTTGTTTGCTGTAGGCGTAAATTATCAGACGTCAGGTTTTATGTTGTCTGTATAGATTTTTCTTATGTGAATTATATGTCCTCTTCACTTGTTTCTTGTTGCAGGGAAATTCTAAAAAGAACAAAAATCGATAGCTTACAGCTAATCAACTGTCTTCGGAAGCTGCTGCTGCACAGGATGCAGTTAGTGAAGGTTCATTGTCCAATTCCTGTTTGTTACAGGAAGCAGAGGTGGTATTGGGTCAAGTAAAAACTGATTTGGTGCTGTAAATGGCTTTAAAATATTTAGAACTTGTAACAGATAAAACAGAATTTAATGTTGGCTCTAAACCAGGAAATACACACTCTGTGGATAATTTATATAGTAATTACCTTCAGTTTTTACTGTGCACTTTTTAAAACTAGGATTTAATTTCATGTAATAACTTCAGATTTTGTATATTTTCAAATATGATTATGCATTAACAAATTTAGATCGGTGCAGTAGTTGTTTATTTTTGAGTTATATGTTAAATTGTCAACCTATGTACATTCCTTTACTTGTTAATAACAGTTTAAAAATTAATTTTGAGACTTTTTTGGCCATGCAAGCTGTGCAGTTACTGTAAATGTCTTATTCCTGTTCTCAGCCCTTTTGAATTAATTGGAATTGTGGCTTTAAATGATTTCTATAAATTCACACAAGGAAATGGGATCACTATCTTATTTTAGACTGCAATAGTGGAAACTTTTTGCTGCTTGTATTTGGATTTTGAAATAAAGAGCACAAATAGCTGAATTGGGATACTTCTATGAAATTGCTTTAAGCCTTATTTAGGCATTTTGTTTACACATACATGTATATATATTCGTTGAAATAACTGTTTAAAGCTAGAGGAAATTGTGATTGTAATTTGCCCCAAAAGAGTGAAGCAATATATGTGTGTAGAATAGATCCGCTTACTGTGCTCTCTTACAGTAAAGAAGAATATGARATAGGTAGAAGATTTAAACACTGAATTTGCAAAAAGTCTTCATGGAATTAAGTCCTGATGGATTCACTGGGGGGATGCATGTGGCTTTTCCTTTGTTCTGGGAAGTTTTTTTGTGAACTTTAGGCCTCTCCTAAGACTCTCTTTATTTTTTTTTTTTTTAAAGTGAAGTCTAATACCATGAGTTTTCACAGCATTGATTTTTTTAATTTTTTTTTTAATCAGATGCTGTGCTGCTCCACACTTGACACTGATCTTCTGTTCCAGAATTTGCATTATGGCAGTTATTTGTCCCAAAGGGTTTACTCTGATAACAGCTGTGTTGATATGTATTATTAGTATGTAATAATAAAATCAACTACAYGAAACCAGCTTGAGTCTTTTCTTGATTCTGGTTATACCCAGGTTGCACAATGTAGTATTGTGGTGAGGTGTTAACAGCTGTTCCTGGTGAGGTGAGCGTAAGTACTTAAACCAGTCTAGTTACTCTCAGTAGTGCTTCTCTCTGCTTCTGTACCTAATGCTGCAGTGTGCAAAGTACACCAAGTCCGCTTTAGCATTTCTCACCTTTTTGTCTGCTGAAAGGCAAACAAGTGTCGTATCTGTATTGATCGCAACTGTGGAACTGTTCTGATACAGTTTTTCCTTTTAAAGACAAAATGGATGTGCTAATGAAACTGGAGAGGAGATGGGGAGAGCCTGCATGGTTTCTTACCAGCATCATGTTGAATTAAAAATTACATGGTGGTGCTAATGAGGGTTGGGAAGTGTTTACTTTCTCTCTAACCGTTTTGTTGAAGCTGTATCTGCTTCAATTGTTTCAATTAGGGTTGGAAGCTAATTGCTTTCTTCCAATTCTTTTGGAGCTGCCTTTGCTGAGGACTTTCATCTTGCAGTGAAGGTACTAATTTATCTTATTTTAATTCTCTGGATCAAATTGCTGAACTTCTTACTGATGCTACTTCTCATAGGTGGCTGCGTTCAGAAAAAGGTTTTGCTTATGCCATTTTGAAAGGCCTAAGTAAAAATATGCTTTGAAGATTATTAAAAATGTGCACAAAAAGTTAAGTGTATCTGTCCTCTATTGTAAAAACAGTGTGAGATTATACCCCCAACATCAAAACTGGAATTAATACAGATTGTATAGGCATTTAGGTACAATTCCAATGTATGTTAGTTTATCAGCGTTTTTTTCTTGCAGTATCTATTTGGAAATGTATTTGGGTGTCCCCTTCATCAATCAGCAGTAAGCATGCTCAGGAAGAGACCATTTTGATCACTCAAGCTGCCTTGAGTTTTTCAAGGAAATGTTTTCAAGTAAATTCCAGACAATCATATACTATCAATACACAAAAATAGAATCTTGGAAAAAAAATCTAAACCAGCATTTTGGATACTGTTGTAGTAATGCTGTGAATGGGCGTAATATATTACGTTTAACTCGGTGGCATTAGAAACTGAACAAGTGGAAATGCCCAACTCTCTTGTGCTTATCCACTAACCGGGGGATTCTGAATCCATTTCTGAATATCTCAAAAGCACTTAAACATCTAAATTGTTACTGAACAATGCTATGCCATTAAGAAGCTGAAAGCTGTCTTCAACATTGCAGAGAAGAATTTCTTTGAGACAATCTTCCAGAAGTATGAATTTGAACTTCTTTGTCTATACAAAATGGTCTGTGCAGATTACTACGGAATGCACAAAATTTGGGCAAAGAAATTGTACTAATACTGGAATTAATGTTCAAAAATTTACAGTGTGAATCCTCGACTTTCTAGTTGATATATCAGCAAACTAATGACAAACTATTGTAAATTAGGAAAATCTTTAGAACAATACAGTGTAAAACCAGGGTTAAAGAAAAATCCTAATGCTAGTTAATTTTTTTTTAATGGGCAGTTCATTGTAACAAGTTTTTAAASCATTTTTAGAGTGCATTTTTAGAGGGTACTTAATTTCTCCATAATGTTGGGCACCTCATGAATAAGTGGCCAATTCAGATAATAGCACTATTTCCTAGTAATGGTTTTAATAACGGGACCTTCAAAAATTCTTTCTGAACTTCRTTTTAAACCTATACTAACACTTTTAAAAGTCTCAAAATGTTTGACTAYCCTAGATTTCTGAAAATACATCCCCAGTAACTATTCTGTGTTTTCAAAATAAATACTTGCTATAACCAAGAATGAATTTACCTTCAAGATTGCCCTCTTAAGAAATACTGCTTCATGAGTTTTGAAAGTACCCAGGAAGCACCAAATACACTGGCTATTTTAAAAGGCCTTAAGCTCTTACAGATCAGAGCTTTCCCTGCCTGTTCTAAAACAGGAGTCTTAGGCTGACAGTGTCATAAGCTGTCCAAGGGTGTTAACCTCATTGATGTTTAAATATTCATGTGATTATTTTTAGCTGTTAATCTATAACTATACATCTGTGATTTAAATACTGATCATCTTTAAGTGTTGATTTAAAAATGGTGTGCGTAATGTCTTTTGCTAAGTCCTTCAGATTCATTCTTAACCAGGTCAACGTTTCCAATGATACTGGTGCCAGGAACTTAACACTAGCCRTGATCTGGTGGCACTCAAAGCAGCATCACTATCAGAACTGAAACACACTGCTTTCCCGTCTTTGTTGAAATGCATTGGCTATTTTTATAGGGTATTATCCCTTTCTAGCAAGCCAGCTTCACTTCTGAGTTGTACTTGTAATCCTGTTGCTCGTTCTACTCTAGCTTCCATCACTGACAGRTGAGTTGAATTTTTGGTGGGGAAGGGTCTTTGGCCCAGCATGATGCTGGCTTTGGGCACAGCAGGGGCCTGTCACTCTTCAGTGGTGCTCACTGCACCTCCAAAGAACAGATTTGCTCAGACATCCAAGGCATCAGCTGCAAACAGGAAAGGAAATAAACTTTTTATCCACRTATCACCTGTCATGAGGCTAGAGAAGTTACTTACTGGCTTGGTTGAGTAATGTGATTTTTTTTTTTTTTTTAAATATAAATCCAATGATACATTAAACTTTGGAGAACCATCTGGCCCTGTAAACTGGGCGAACCTGTTGTTCTTTAATACAGTATGTATGTAAGGTAATTTGAGAGCACTATCTTAGCAACAACAGCAGGGTCATAATAAAAATAAAGCTTAGTGCAGTAAAAAACTGTAATTGCTACCAGAGGTCTGATTACTTCCTCCCACAAAGGCTAGATGCCGCTCTCTCAGGAATGCTTGTTCTGTCTTATTCTGTGTTTTCTGCTTCTGTTACTGCTTGCAGTGTTACTCAGCAGTGAATTAAAACCATGTTTGTTTAGAAGAGGCCATGTTTGCCCTAATTCCTGAATATTTCTTTTAATCACAGGGTTAAAAACTTGCTTTAACTACACTTGTGTCTGCAGAACTGCTAGCTAGGTTACAGATGGGGAGAGAGGGGAGCTTTTGGGGACCTTTACAAACAAGGCCTGATTGGGGCTATGAAATCCACCACATGGAAACTTGCCTGGGGGCAGTTCTCATTGTCTGCCTGGGCTGTGTGTGTAGGCAGCTTTAGACATGTCAATGCTAATTCAGAATCGCTCTGCTGCTTACAGAAGCTTGGAGTGCAAATACTTGCATCGATGCAACACTGAGGTTACATAGTTGAGCTACAAAATAAGACGCATATGATTSTTGTTGGGCTTAATTTGCATGGCAAACCACCAATAGCCCTATAAGAATTTTAGTTTTAAACTTTTTATATGTGAAATGGTAGAGATAACAGTAGGAATCGTGCTTTATTTGTACTGGTTTTTAACTCTGATTCACCCTGTGAGTCCAAAACTTCATAAAGTGATGAGGTCTTACCAAGGAAGTAGCCTTTGAAATCCAGGCCTGGTGTCGAAATTGTATTTATGGTCTTCCATAAACAACACAGTTTGGTCCTGAAAAGAGTTAAACCCACAAAATTAAAGAGTCTAGGTAATTTCCAGTCACTTTAAACACTGTGGATTCTTTCATGGATTGACTTGGAAGCTAGTCTGTGGTGGCATGTAGCTTCTTGCAAACTTTTTCCGTATAAAGTTCATTGCTTCTGAAATGAGTATGGGAGGACCTTAAATCTCCACGCACCCCCCTTCTACTACAAAAAGAGTCTCCATCCTTGTCTGCGCTCCCACTAAAGCTTCAAGTTTCCTTCCTCTCGGACTTAGAAGGCTTCAATTTGTGCTTAAACAGTAAATGCAGAACACTTTATTCCAGAAAAAATATTTTAATGGAGCTATTAGCTTGAAAAAGTCTGAACTGAGCGCTTCAGTGTGGTTTCATTAACTACAGCATTTGGTATAAGGAACAGCTGTAATACTGGAATTGGTGCTGCACCCCTYATGTGCCTCCTACTTAATCAACTTTCAAATTGCATATTGTATATACAATGTCAGACAGCAAATATTTGCCTTGGGAGGGGGGGAATCAATTCTACCAAAAGTTTCTTTTGAGATCTGGAAAGTCTGGTTTATTTTCAGTCCAAACAAGTAGACAGGAACAAGTYTCTCTTAGATAATCAGTCTAGCCCAGGAGTCAAGAGCATCTGAAGCCAATGAGCACTCAATCTCTCACAAAAGAAACACGAGTATGCTAAATTTCTATAGCCAATTTATATGTAGTGAATATACAGTACTTAAACAGTGGATATACTAAACTTGTGGGTATTTTTTTAAATAGCAATAGTACTAAGTGAAAAATGAATTTATTAAATGAGAGGGAGAGAAGAATTTGACTTTYGCATTTTGGTTTGAATTCTCAGTTAAGATGGACTTTTGCAGAAATGTGTTGCTAAAATAAAAGGCAAAATAGTAAAGAGTTAAAATAAGCCTAGAAACTGAGTGCTCTTCTGTCTCAAATTAAGAATATTTGTTTCTAGCGAGATAGGAACTGACAGGTTTCACTTTTGACAAAATAGTCATAAACAGTAAACATTTTATTAAAAGGGTAATATACTGTAAATCACATGAAGATCAACATAAATATAATCAGCAATGTAAACTGACTTTGTTAGCATTGTGAAATGTTGAATGAGTTTAATAACTGCCTGTAGCAATATATAATACTGTATCTTTATGTGAAATACTCTTCAAACTGTATTTACAGTAGAAATAATTTTAATAGTTCTAATGTTCTGCATATGCTATTCATTAAAGTCAAATTATCTTAAGGACTTTAAAATCTCAGTATCCGTTAGATTTCTTTTTTTTTCCTCCTGCTGCTTGAGTTTATATTGCACTGAATTATTCTGGGGGAAGAGAAAATGATAGCAAAATTTAAACAATCTTGTATTGAAAATGTATACACTTGTCTCAGCAAAGGAAAAATCTGATCTATTTTTAGACAAATGCTGACCTTGAYAGAGTGATATGAGAAATTTATACCCTTCCCACTTAACTTGAAAACCATTAGAAAGGGTTAATGTGGAAGCTAGCAGGCAAAAAGATTTATTGAATGTTGTGCAGGARTACATGAGAGCCTGAAGGACTCATTTCGGAGTATGTAGAAAATATTAGAAATCAGAAAGTATTTCTAATTTCCTGGCTTTTCAGCAAAACAGGAGGTATTGATCCTCCGGTTCCCTCTGCCAAGAGGTTGGGTGTATCCTGGGAGAGGGCAGAAGACTCACTGGGATGGAATTCCAGAGGGGAGAGGTTGGGATCAGGTCCTGGCACCTCCAGGGCTACATGCTGGGACGAGGGTGGCACGCGGAGCTCCCTCACCCCGTGCTTGCCAGGGCTGCTGCTGTGCGATCTGGGCCTGGAGGCCTCGCGTTGGCAGTACTGAAGAAACACTTTTAAAGAGAAAAAAATGGAAACATAACGATTCACTGGCTTGCAAGTTACAGATTAAATTATGGTGAAAAAATTCYGGGCTACCAGAAGAAAAGACCACTACCCTTTCTTTCCACTCTCCTGTCTATGTATTTGAGATCCTCAGATCCTTCCTCTGTGAATCACTGCTGTCCCTTATGCGATATTGAGATGGAAATATGAACAACAGCAAGATTCTGTCAGAAGCTGGCAGGTAACAAACCCTCGGGTGAAATTATGTATTATCAATGTAAAATTCATTGGGAGCATAATTTTAACAACCAGTATCTTACCTGGTTTGAAATGATAAACACTCCTGAACAAAGACCCRGCTAACTATATTGGGCACTGGATTATTTTTTTTTTAATTAAGATAATAAAAATGGATTTTTTTAAACCAAGAATGGCCAATTTTTTTCCTAGTGCAATTCTTGTAATGGCATTAAGCTTACAGAAGAATTTATTTGTAGGGAAAACTATTTAACACTTGTATTGCAAATGTAGACAGCCAGAGCCTGAATAATACTTCCCATGTATAGAGCAAAGAAGTAGAATTGCTTAATTTTCAGAGAAAACGTAAGAAAACTTTTCAGAGAAGTAGGAAAAATGAAAGCAATTTACAAAAGCACATCCCTCCTTATTCTCTTTAAAATGCAAGGGAAATTTCAACAACGCAGAAAAGGATTGGAGCTAAAATGGACGGATGATGCTTTACAAAGAATTTTGGATGCATCACACAAGAAACTGGAGCTCACAGCTGCAAGTGCGTGATCCCTGGTACCGACAGCTTTTCATATGRGCAATTCAAGTATCTCCTCCATGCCCCTGGGAGCACCCTAGAGAGTTTTACAGGTGGTTCCCCCTCTTCATCCTGCCCYTTCTATCTATGCGTTCTCGCCTTTTAGGAGCAGACTTTCTGTGTGGTACCTTGTCACCTTTGGTAGCTGCACTCTAGAGATGCCCAGTGTAATGGGTAAGAAGGAATTTCTATTACTTAAGATAATATGACTGTATTGTCCTGTTGGTAATTAAGCCATTTTCCAAGCCTTGTGCTGTATTTCTTTGAAGGAATTCCTCTCTCCAGAGGAACTCTGAAGCACAAGATAACCTGTCCTGTCTGGAGCTGGGAGGTGTTTGCTCTGAGAGGGCTCTGCAGAGGGTGAGTCCTGGCCTGGATTTGGTCTTCCCACATTGCAGCTTGGTCTTTCCATAGCTCTGCTGGTTTTTAGGAAGGCTTGGCAATTTTGATGGCCTACCTTGAAGAAAAAGAAGTGATGCTTTACTGAGACCTGTAGGGCGTTGTTGGAAATGCTGTCCTTCAGCATCGACAGAAATCTTTGCTGCCTCGTGCTTTTCAGAGCCACTGCTCATCCCACCTCACGCTATTGAATTTACTGGAGCCTGCCTCAACTCCATTTCCAGAAAAGCCTGTCTGTTTTGGCGTGACTTTCCGACAATATAAGAATCTGTAAAACAGTCTCACCAGCTTCTCACCCCATGGAAAATCAGCCTTGGCTCACCTCTGTCACGTGACAGTGTCTTGTATCCTCACCTGAGGCTGCCAATGTGCTTCCTCCAAGCCTGTTCCCCAAGAAGCCCCCATCTCCTTAAAACAGTGGTAGTTCACCTCTGCATCTCCCAGTATTTCTGTAGCTTGCCCTTCCTCACCCCTCTTTGACTGCAACTCATATTCTCTTACTCTTGAGCACAATGGTAACAGATTTTTCTGGCTGGTCCTCCACCCATAAAGTTCTTTCCCAAGGGTTGAGTCTCATCTTTGTTAAAGCACAGGTACTTTCTTTTTGTCTTTGAGGTGTCCCTTTCCTGCGGCATGAACATTTGGACACCAAGAAATCCTTTGCCCTTTTTTGGACGGTGCTTGCCCTTTTGGAGATAGGAAGATTGACACTGCAGAGAAGGAAATGGCTGTTCTTACACAACTTGGAAAATCACCCTGGCTTAAGATCTTCTACGAAACCAGCAAGTTTATATATCTAATATAAGCTAAATGGCTGCGGAGCTCCTCCTAGACTTTCCAGCCAGCCCAGTGCTACCAGAGAGACATCTAGGAAGGGTGCACTACTGAAGAGAGTGATCCTGGAGTCCTTGTCCTCATTAGAAGCATGAGGCTCCTCTGGAGAAAACTCTTTTGGAGAAGTCAGCTTAGGAAGGAACGAATTGAAGCTCTTCCCAGTAAGTGTTGTCCTTTGAGCTCTGTCCTTTGGGCCATCAAAGACATTGTCTATCCCCATTGTTCTCCATCTTCGTTTGCTCACCTCTTGCCTGGTTGAGGGATGAGCTGTGCCCTTTCCTAACTTCAGGAAAGGCAGGACAGGCCTGTTGGTACCCTATGGACATAGTTATAACTAAACGCATGCACAAAGTTGCTTTAACTATACTTACTAGTAAGAAACTTTCTTCTGCTGCTGTGGCTCCCACCGGAATGAAATCTTGTTTTCATCAGGCATTTTCTTCCCTGCTTTCTGCATTTCATAGGCGTCATAGTTCCTTGGGTAACTTTATTTCTTGTTTACATGAAAGTTAAATTAACACACTCGAAGCACTCCTCAGCACTGTTTTAAATGAAGGCTGCGCAGCAGTTCAAAAGAGCTCAGTYGTGTTTGCCGCATATGTCAGGATTTGTATGTGTGTCGCTTATTATTAAAAGTTGGTGAAAGTCAGACCTGGAGATGCTGTACCATATTCTACGAATTATAACATCTAAGAAAAGTTGGCAGGGATACTCTAACAACAGCACTAGAAAGTCATTTCCCGTTTTAAATTAAAATAAATGATGTACCTCA
This sequence comes from Oceanodroma leucorhoa, assembly GCA_030449065.1. Classification (NCBI taxonomy): domain Eukaryota; kingdom Metazoa; phylum Chordata; class Aves; order Procellariiformes; genus Oceanodroma; species Oceanodroma leucorhoa. The sequence continues at coordinate 4,687,752 of JASVER010000043.1, forward strand.
GAATAAACACCCGTTGGAAGGGGGGGCCCGTAGCCTTTGAGGAAATTAGTTATATGCTGGCGAGTCAGAACAGAACCGTGATTTCACCCAAAGGCTTGTTGAAAAGCGGAAAACTCGTCCGAGGGCTCGCTTGGGGGGGGGCGGCCGGGCGGGGGGCGGTCCCCCATGGCGGCGCCGAGACCGTGACTGGCGGGTAGGGAGCGGGCCCGGGGGATAGGGGAAGGGGCAGGGGTCGGTCGGCTCTGCCCCGGGGGGAGGCTGCTCCCGGGGAGGGGGTGCCCGGGGGCGCGGAGGGGGCTCCGTCAAAAGTGGAATTTTCCCGGTAGTTGAGGCGCAGCCCAGAAGGTCCTGGCTTGAAACGGGCTGGTGGATGGGGCTGCTTTGTTTTGGTTTAAGGACAGGATTAAAAAAAAA
>JASVER010000043.1:4688544-4703968 GCA_030449065.1 Oceanodroma leucorhoa
TCTTCTCTTCTCTTCTCTTCTCTTTTCTTCTCTTCTTTTTTCTTTACATTCTCTTTTTTTCTTTTAAAGCAGACACGGTGAAAAGGGGATGGCTTTACATGGAATACCCGGAGCTTTGAACCGCTGTGGAAATCATTGGGGTTTGGGTGACGGGCATCCCGCAGGATCAAGTTCCCATGACTTTTGCCTTGTTAGGGAGGAGACTGGGATGAGCGAGAAGTTTTTTTATTTAATACTTGAAGTGAAATGAATTCCTGGAGCCTTTCTCATATTTTCTAGTGGTTCAGTTGATGATGTTAAACTATGCATGCAGGCTCACGGTGTTTGCGATCATTGCTGCAGAAATCCCTCCCATACGTACAGCAGGGCACAGGGCTTTGGGAAAACAACCAGAGCGGATGCAGAAGGATGTGCCTCACAGGGCTGCAACGATTAGACTGCAGTTACCATGTATACCCTTAGTGCAGGCTCTAGAGATGGTATTTCAAGCATATTGTAGCTGAGAAAGAATCTCAAAAGTCTTCGGTTTCTGGTTTTACATAAGTATTCACTGAAGGGGTGACTTTGAGTAAGTTTGGGGTTTTTTTAAAGATTTAGGTGTTTTGATACTTCTGGCAAATAAGAGCGCTTCTGAAATGTGCTAGGAAAAATGCTGACTAGGGTATTGTGTAAGACCCCAGCAAAAGTTAAATTACAAAAGTCTACACTTACCTTCCCCAACAGGGGTGTTTTTTCTCTGAGGTGGAGCGCATTAGAAACCCTTACTGATTTCTCTGCAAACAGGACTTAGCTTTTTTTGGGAGGGTGCTAATGACTGTCTGGGGAGGAGGGAACGGAAGTTTTGGAGCCTGTGACTCTTAAATATGAACTATTAATTTTGCTGTTAACTCACTTTTCCCTATCTGGAGGCTGAGACACTTCTCAATCTGTAAGAGAAGAGGAAAAAAAAGATAGCTGAAGACAAAACACTGAGTTGCCTGGTTTAGTGCACTGAAAGCATACCTGCAGCGAGAAAATGTTATGAGAAAAGATCAGGTGCTTTCTTGACTGTATGTATGAGCAGGGGAGAGCTTAGCACTGCACTCTAACGAGTTGTAGTTGAGCACAGAAGTGCTTTGTACAACAGAGAGCGTGGCTGGAGATTATACTTAACTGGTGTTGGAGTTGTAAATCACACCACTGGGAAATTCTGCCCAAAGGCAGGTGCGAGGTCCTTGTTTCATGCTCAGATTTGATTATTCTCCTTCTCCCCAGCTCCTTCTGCACAGATAAAGAATGTTATTTTCTCTCAYTGTAAAAATTATTGGGATTTGTAAGCTTAATGGCCCAGCTTTTGATATCGCTGCCCAAATCTAAATAGCAAATKAATGTAAACTTTTAAGTTCTTCTGTGTGTGACTGTTAACTTCAACATGAAATGCACCCAATTACATGAATAGTGATGCACTATCATGCACAGTGTTTTACTTCATGTTTTGGTAAATGAGATTCCTCTAGTCCACCACTCCTTTTCTTATGTTTTTGATAGGTATAAATATGAGCTGAAGTATTTTCATTCAGCAAGCCAGGCTGCCCGCACGTCTGTCTTAAAAAGCTTTTGGAGAGGAACCCACGTGAGGCTTTTTTGSGTGGCTGCGTTATGAATTATACTTTCTGACGTGACTGTCATCAGTTGCTATTAAAAATACCTCTGTCCAAATAAACAAAGAAGGATTCAGTTGTGACCGTCCTTCTCGTTAGTGCTGGTATTCTTACAAGGCTTTAAGGCAGGGAGAAGGGGAGCATCCTGCAGCTGAGGAGAGAGCTGGTCTGTCAGAAAACGTCACCGATAGCTGCCAGGCAGTACTTTGCGTGTTTAGATGAGCGCTGCAAATCTGATGTCGTGTCCTAGTCTCCAGGAAGGTACTAGCGCTTGTTTACTGTGCAGTAAAGCGTGAGGTAGATTTAAATGCAGATTTAAAAACTGACTCTGAGCCAAAAAAAAAAGAGGGTGTATTATGTTGCACAGTGAATATGCTAAATATAGTATTTCCATTAGCTTCCCTACTTTTTGTTATTCACTGCTGAGATGAGTGCCAGGAGTTTTTGAAGTGTACTTTTGCGTCATATATTCTTTGTGGCATTTCACCCATCGCTTCCGTTGGACACTGCAAACACTAGTAGAGGACCGGGTTTAAATTTGTTTCTGACCATGACCAGTTTAATATTTTGGCGTGATCCGTGTGCGAAAGCGTTCAGGCCTTTTTTTCTTTTTTTTCATCCAGAGGGCTGCTTAATCCTAAAAAAAAAAAAGGCTGTTGATTTTACAGAAGTGGAACAGCCACCCCGTCACTGCATTTCTGCTGTTTGGTGGCATATTATAAATCTCTGTCTCTGCTCAGGGGGCGGGCAGAGGGAGGGCTTTGGGATGTTAAACTCCTTGCCAGAGCCCTCTGCAGCGCTGCCGTGACCAGAGTACTTTTGTGGGATGTTTGTGCATTCCTAATAATAACATGTTTCCTAAACATAGTTAAAAATTGCTTCAGTAGATGCAGTAACATTCCATTAACTTAGTGACCTGCAGAAGTACTGTAAATAAAAATAGATTTATTTTCCTGTCCCTTCCAGGCCAGAGCACTATGCTGAGGGCTTGTTGGCTTTTTTTTTTTTTAAATTAAAGAAAAACAAAACAAAACAAAACAAACTTTCTGTACAGTAGAATGTCAGGTAGTGTCCATAAACAGTTTACATGAGACTCTTCTGCAGCTGTCCGTCGGCTCTGTGAAATCTGCCTACGGAGCGTGAGTTATGCAGTCACTATGGTGATGATTCAGAGCGGGTAAAGCCGGACTGGCTGAGTGAACTGAATGGGAGTGGGAACAGAAGCACCTTTCAGGGGTGCACCGGCGCTGCTCCCCGCGGCTCGGCAGCCCAGCAACCTCCGCCTCTTCCCTGGCCATCTGCTAATTGGGAGGTTTCATTAGTGGGAGGAAGAAAGGCCCCGTGGAGAGGTGTGTTGTATACACGGGAGAAACGTGCGTACGCACGGTGAAGTGAATTAAAAATGATTTACATATCTTGTCTAACTAGATAATAGGAAGAAAGAAAACAAGTGATGTGTCTTAGAAGGCACTGTGATATCCAGGAAGGGAGAGAATAAAAACACTGAGTAGTTAGTATTGATTTGATCATGCTTTTTTATTATTTCTTCTAGGAAAAGAGACTTTTCTGCTGTTAAAGAGGTTCAGTATAACATAAAGAACCATTTTGTGGKTTTTAGGGTTTAATCCTGTTCTCGTTTGAGTTAGTAAAAATGCCTTTGATAGCAGATTGTGTCCTCTTGAGGTTTTTCCTGACCATCCCCTGTTTGCTAGCAAATGGGGCACAAGCATGGGTACGCCCCGTCCTGCCTTCTCAGTTACCWACCTGGAGTCCAAAGATGCGCAGAAACTCGTGCTACCAGACGCACGTTACTTAGACCTGTCAGAGCCTGTCACCTTCCGAGATAGGAAATCCACCCCATGAACAGGAAAATGCTGGACATCCGAGGTGGGGCTCTTTTCTGAGTCTCTTCTGGAGAAATCAAGCGAGAAGTTAGAACTGATGGACCCAAGAAAGATGCCTAGACTTGTGTCGAGTACTGATGTTTGCCATTCCTGTGGTTAGACCTGATGTTATACGGGAGATAAGCGCCTTTTTTGTTGCTTTTGTTACATTTTTTAAAAAATAACAAGTTATAAGTGTACCTGTTTCTGGCTCTTCCTTATATACCAGGATTATCCAGAGCTAGTGGTGTGATGCAAGATGTGATTGCATCTCCTCGAAACAAAATAGCTACATGTAGCTGTGGATTGGGAAAACTTTTTTTTTTTAATGTTAGAAAACGCTCCTTGCAAGCCTGTGATCCTTAAATGTTTTGTAGTGGGAGATTGGCTTTTGATTGACTTCTCCGTGCTGTTGCATTTATTGATTCATGTGTTTTGTAATGTGTCTACATACTGGCTAAGTCACAGCAAGCAGTATAGGAATTGCTGCAAGTAACTTTATAGTTCCCTTCAGGTGAGGGASGTGGCCTTAGGGTAAGAGGACTACTGTTGTTTTTTGCAGCTCAGTGCTTGGCTGYCTGCACTGCTGGAGAGAATCTCGAGTAACTTCCAAGAGTGGCTTCAGGTCTYCAGTCCGGTATCTTTCCAAATGACACTTAAATTACCTTTCTATTTTAGTTTATTTTATTTAGTTTATTTATTTTTAGTTTATTCTATTTAGTTTATTTTATCCCATTCTGAAAGTTACATTCATGATAATAAACTCTGCAGAAAAGTCTTGAGAGGACTAGTGGTGCAGAGCCCAGGTTGCAGTGATTTATGAAAATCTCTCAGTTCCTGTAGAAAGCATCTTTGGCAAGTCCCCATAAAATCCTATAGGCACTTCCAGTAAAACGTTGTCTCTAGGCTTTCCTGCCTTGGTGTCTATTCCCAACTAAGAAAATACTGAAGGAGCAAGCTGGTCTGACTCACCGGCGGTGGTGTGACYGCTGGAGCGGGGCGAGGGGGGGTGTGGGAATCGGGGCTTACAGTATATGGGGCGGTCGGTTGAAGCCGATCRTGTTACACACAGGACTGGTCATGCATGCTGCTTTGTTGTCTTTTTGAGGCAGCTTTGAAATGACTTCACATCTGAGTGTTAGGGAAGGCCTCCTAGAATGGATGTAGACATGAAAAGGAGTTTGTTTACAGTGCATAGCAGCTGAGGTTTCGGGGATTATTTCATGGCAAAGATGGGATTTATTTTGAATAGCCACTCTAGATTTTCATACAGACTGGAAGGTCCTCACCATCTAACCTCATTCTGTTGTGAGCAAGAAGAGGAGCTACTTCTTTGARGAAAACCCACTTCAACTACAGCCCAGCAGGCTAGAATAGTTATTAGAGATGTGAATCTGGCAGCACTGCTGCTTTGCTTTTCTTTTCTTTTGAGAGCTTCCTGTAGGTTTTCCCTTGCATGTGAATCTCGTATCTGTTTGCACCCTTTAAAGGATGAGATGTGACTCTGAGAGGCAGAGGAGCAGGCGTTTTGGCAGGTGCCTCTGCGTAGCATCSCTTCTGAGCGCTGGATGCTCTCCCGGCACGCCGAGAGCGTTGGTGCTGTAGCCGTCGGTACTTGCCCTTGTGGTGRTGAGTCCCCCACGTCCCAAACCGTGTGACACCATCCTCTCTAGAGGCTGTTTCAGCCTTTGCCGTATCCTTTTCCCCAGCAAGGAAAGTAAGCGTTGTCTCCTCTTGGGCATATACTGTGATACGTTGTGTTGGTGCCCTTAAAAATGTTCATTTTTTCATGCTTGTGCGTGCAAGTACCAACCACCTTATTCGTAAACTCCCCTTTGACTCAAAGCAGAAACAAGTAATAGCGAGAGGCCTTTACGCCTGCCTTTGCTCTGGGGACCTGCGCGCTGTCAAACGCTGAAAGCTTTAATTCCTCCAGCTCTCGGGGCCAAGAGTAAGGAATTCCAAATTAAACAGATTAGCTGCGAGCTCCGAACTTCTCCCAGCTGTGCCTATGCCCCAGAGAGCGAGCAACGTAAATACAAGTTCACGTTACACTTTGAAGTCGGTGTACATTTTTGACTGTTACACCAGTTCCTTATTTTCAAAAAGTAATGAAATGAGTAATGCAGTGGGAGACTTAATCCATGTATATATCCCAAATATAAGCAAAAGCCAAGAAATTCCTATTTCCCGTCAGTTGTGCCTTTTGCTTATGTTTATTTCAGAGGTATAGGTTGGAGAACTTTTTTTTTTTTTGGTTTAGGAGACATTGAGCAGAGTTAAATAAAAGTGCAGCCATATGTAGTCTCAAAAAGAAATTTGAGGCAATTAACATATATCAAGCAGTATTTTACGTGGAAGGTATGCGTCAAGGTTTTTGCATAGTTAAGTAATAAACAAAATGGTGATACAAAGAATATGGCTGTAAAATACAGAGATATCTGCCATATTTTACTTGGATATCACAAGGGCTTACAAACATGTAGGGTATTTTATATACCATATGTGCTTTATTGCTTAAACTGCAGAGAATTTGTACTTTCCTGCGAGACTATTACACTTTATGGCAAAATGCTTGAAGAATTGTCTACATATTTGTACAAGAAACGGTAACAACTCATATGGTATCGTTATGGGACAGCTTCACCACAGCGCGCACAGTATGCAGAGCTTTGCGTTAAATTTCTATATAGCCTATGTGCAACTGATGACGTTGTTCCTGGAAATATAATTGACTTGTAGTAGTGTGTGGGGTCCACAGTCGTTCTGGAAGGGTGGAAACATAACACCCAGGTGTTGTCCGCAAATGGAGTTGCTCAYGCAAAGAGCTCAGCTGATTTTGAAGGGATTATTTAACTGTTTTGTCATACTGTGTGTAGGTAAATCTGCTTTTTTTGAGCTTGAAACAATCCGTGAGGTTGATGTTTGCCCAATAAGACCACACCATGGAAGCAGCACATGTAATGCTCATGCTCAGGTGTCACAAAGGGAATTTATTTAGAGGATGTATAGCTTCATAGTTTTGAAGCCACGATGGCCTTTGGASCTAGAGGCAACAAGGAATGTATTTATAAAATTATGCTTTTCTGTGTATTTTGGAATGTGAGCACTGTCTATTAAACACTGCATTTACTTGCCTTATGCTTTGCAGAAGGGAGGTGTTCCCCTGCCGTTCCCCATTAGATGCCCCCATGCTCCTCCAATATTTAAAAAAAGAACCCGCGTGTTTAAATCCACAGGGATGCGCTTGAGGGTTTTAACTGGTGCCAAACGTTAGGGAAGACCCTGGGGGTGAGATGCTCGGGGGTTCACTGGTGCACCGTGCCGGTTCAGATGCTGCTGCTTCCCTGCCGCGGGGGAGGCGATGCAAGGCCGCTCCATCGGGGCGGTGGGGGACATTGCTGGGTGACAAGTCAGCATCCTCAGCTAGCCGAGGRCCAAGCCGTATCTGGATGAAAAGCACCAAAGTCAATACTTTGAATTGCACCTTGGAGCAAGTAGGAAGTTGTTATTACAGCCGTAGGAAGAGATAACAGTATCTCCCAGCAAGGCACAAAAGTTGAGCAGTATTTTCGCTGCAGATTTGATCTGGGATTTTCGAAGCAACAAAGGACCCAGTAATAGCTACAGCCTATAAAATCTCTCAATAATAGGATAGRATTTCTCTTCCTTACATCCTCGAGGTATTAAAATGAAGAAATTAAGCCGCAATTACTGTTTGTTAAATGCTGAGGGACTGAGTTAATCTGATAAATAGGAAGATTGTTTTCAGGCAGAAGAGGATGARCTGAGATGAGTCGCAGCTTTGGGGTTCACTGGAATTGATGCATTTAGGATCATCTGTTATTTCCGCCAGCTTTTTTGTCTGCAGTTTCAATATTCTAAAAATGGTATTTCCTGTCACATATCTGAATGAGATACCACACGTGCTTGTAATTTAAATGTTATGGGCTGCATAACATATGTGGTAATAGAGATCGATAGCATCTTGTATCATTTTCCTCTTCCCCAAAACGTTTGGGTTATATTTAGGTGGGTCCCATGGGAGCTTTTCGGAGTCAAAACACATCTATCCTAAAGCCTGAGTTTACTGCCATTTCAAGGAAGAATGTCCTAATTCTTAAGGAGGAATTTTTAGGACAAAAAAAAGAACTTGAGAGAAAAGATGAATTTATGGTGGTGTGCAGATGTAAAAGCATCAGAGACCAAGCTACATAAAGTAGCATATACTATAAATGGGCTTTTTTCTTTTAAAATACTGGATGAATGGTGCTGCCATAACACATGAGAGGGTGCATTTCCTTTTATTAGCATGACATTATAAAAACAGCTTTTAAAGATCCATTTGGATTTTTTTCCTCCATTCCTAGTAGTCGGTTTTGGGGATCAGTGGGCAATAGTAGGGGAACTACTATGTATTTCAACACTTACTTCTTGCATGTGTGTTTTTGTTAACATCAGTATCTTTTTTTGTGGAAAAAAAACATTTCTGGAAAAGTAATGAAAGGTGAAAGCTACAGCCTCTGACAGGTATCTGAAGGGTATTGTAACTGCAGATGAGAGCTCCAGCTGCTAAAGTGGTTTGTTTCATAGACGTTTATTGACTGAAGTTAAATATTTGGCAGGTGAATTTCAAACATCTTTTTGTTTTGTAACAGGAAAAAAACCTGCCGAATGATCTGTAACATCACATTTTAAAAAGTGAATAGCAACAGATGTTGGGGGAAAAAAAAATCAACATCTGGAAATAATAAAGGACGCTGAAAAACTTTGTTTCTGACGAGAAAGGGAAACGGGCTGCATAATGTCGTCTTTACCGTAAACGACATTTGTATTTACTTACATTCCCATTTTATGTTTTCTTTTTCACTGGCACATCTCGGTGCTGTGTGATTTGCCCCTTCAGGGCGGCGGCGGCCGCACCGAATAGCTGTGCCGTGCCAGGCTGCTGCGCTCGCCGTCACTTCCGCCGCGCTTCACGCCGTACCCGGCATCATCCCCGGAGCCCCGCCGGACAGAGAGGCTTCCTCCCCCCTCGCTCAGCGTGGCTTTTCCTCTCACTGGCGGTCCCTCATCTCTTGTAAATGCCGGAGGAGTTTTTAATGGCAGCCTTTGAGGCTGCTTCCTAGTGCTCTCTATCTACCAGCGTGCTCCGCAGTCCTGGCTGTGAGGGAAAAAAGCCATGCCCCGAGCTAGCATCGTGTAAGCTGTCGTTAACAAACGAGGTTTGTTAAGATGAAGGAAGGTCTGAAAACTTTGAAACTTCCCCATCTAGAAATAATCAATATATACTGCTGAACGAGCAGTGCCGGCAGCCAGAGGGAGAGGCGGAGAAGGGTGTGGAATGGGAGGAAAAAATGATGACCAAGTCGGAGACCAAATAGCTGTGATTTTTCTTTCCATTGCTACACTTTATTTTGATGAAGTGATTGTGTGGGTGAAGGCTACACTGGTAGTTGTGTGTGTCTGAGCTATGATAGTCATGTGTAGCTTGTTTGCTCCTTTTCTCTCTCTCTCTCTGTAAGTGGAGAGGAGGGTGCTTATAAAATAACTAGCATAGTGCAAATATTTTTACTGAACAAAAAGGTCGAGAGTTCAAAAAATAATGAAGGACCAGAGTCCTTCTCCGTTGTGAGCTCTTGTTTGYCCGGCCGTGAAGTGCGCGGGCTGTGCCACAGGTTATGGTGCTTTCTTAAAGGCTATAAACTGGCCAAGAGATAATGGGGAAATGGTGAAAAGAATGACTCGTAGCCTAAGATTTCACTTGGCATCTCTAGAAACGAGCTGTTCTCTAAACGCTACAGATAGAGAATGGCTTTTGTGGTTATGTGATTATATGCTGTAGTGCTGTACAATTAATAAATGGCCTAACTATGGCTGTGTGTGCACAAAGGCTTTAAGTCATCATTATCTAACCTTAATTAATGGAGTAATGCTTGTGCAGGTGGGTTTATCTATATGAACTCTGCCTGCCTTGTGCTTTCAGGCAAATGTGAATATGTTCTGACATAACAAGAATAACTTTTTTTCAAATGAACGATGTTTATCTGTGCCCTGTGGTGCTTCATTGTACTCGATTCCTCAGTCATTAGCAATTTATTGCTCGCTTCTTCATCAGTCAGGAGCAGTGGGGAGGAAGAACTTTGGGGACGGCATAGCCTGCATAAGGATACAGTGAGCATTTACATTTCAGTGCATGATTTAAAACCACAAAGGCAAGATTAATTATTTACTGGTTGCAGTCCTGCTCCRAGGACATCTAGCCTAGCCCTTTACCAAAGATACTTTGTTTGATGAAGTGTAGTTTATTAATTGGTTTAAAGACCTGTACTTTTTCCAGGCTGCCAGCCAATTCAGYGCTTAGCAGATGCGTATGTTGTAACTTGGCCTTGACTTGTGTTTTTGGCCTTGACTTGGCCTTTCACCAGTGTTTTATCTCCAGTAGATGCTCGTAGTCTACCCTTCAACAGGGATGTAYTGCTCACCCTTAGGGCTAACTCTTTCTTGTTTATAAGTCTAATGCTTTTCCACCCCTCCTCTAACTTTACTCTGGCATCTCCAGTCTCTAAGAGCTAAGTCAGGGTTGAAGGAACTGACGCCCAGGTCTGGAAGGTGTCTGGGACCAACCTGCACGTCCCGCTGCTGGCAGGAGGCWCCTCAGGTAGCAGCGCGGAGCGGGTGACGAGCCGCAGGCGGGTTCTGGTGGCTACAATACGCTCCCTGCTGCCTCTCACCTGGGGATGCTCATGCAACCGCCCTGTTGCCTGTGCCCGTCGCACGAGGGGACCGTCGGCCTTGGAGAGACCGCAGGAACTGGCCGTTCATTGCACGTTACCTGGGTGGGCTGGTTCTGCCCTGACGGCTGTAGTATGTGTACCTTTGCCATCACCACTGAGTTGCTACAGCTCTCAACAACAACAAAATATCCCCCATCATCCTCCTAATTTTGTTCTTGCTGCACCATTCTTAGTAAACGCTGTTTTGTTTAAGGGTGGGATGGAGGGGAAACCTCACCTGGAGCAGAGGCCTAGTATGGAAAATCTCTGWGTCCATATTACAAGCTACAGATAAGCAGTATAGTAGAAAGTATTATGCAAGCGGTCCTGTACAGTTGTGGGACTTTCTGCTCTCTCTGATCTAGAGGCTGTATACATCAGATGCTCTGAAGAGCCCATAAAGCTTACATCTCACTGAGATCCCCAACCTGTGAGAGCAGTGGAGATTAGTGAGGAGTTTATCTGTTTCTACACAGCTGTCTCAGATTATACATGTGAAACACAAAGCACACTGGATTTGCAAACTCCATGCACATTTTAAGCTTTGTGTGGTTTGAATTTTATAAGGGTTGGGTTTCTTTCTTTCATCTTTCAAGACAATTTATTTCCATTCATGTCTGTTGTTTCTTCGTAGGTGGTTTGCGGGTGATACGTGTGCAAGTGCCTCAAGTTTCTCCTGCAAGATGTGTTCCACAAATCCAGCAAATTGGGTCACCTTCGATGACGAGCCACTCTTCCAGTCACCTCAGAAATCGGTTGATAATCAGAGTAGTTGTAAAGCAAATGGCCTTAAACTGAATCTATCTAGTGTGCATGAGTCTTCAAGCAGATCATCTTCTACAGGCAGCACTCCACTCTCGTCTCCTGTAGTTGACTTCTACCTAAGTCCTGGACCYCCCAGCAACTCTCCACTTACTACACCTACCAGAGACTACCCAGGAAGTCCGAGCATCCCAAAGCCTGGGATTCACATCCTTTATCCCATCCCTGAATGGCCATCAAACGTTAACCTTCTTCCATCACCTGGGATTTGCTCATCCCTAACCTCGCAGAAACTGAGCAGCCTTCCTTTGAACACCTCGCCTAATGACCATCCAGTTAAGACTTCGGTCTCCAAATCAACAGAYGAAGGAAGCCCTAATCCGCCAGGAAGCTGTGAGGAGTTAGGAGACTTGTCGTCGGCACTGGGGCACTTCCCGTACTTCCAGAGTGACTGTGCTTTTTCCAGTCCCTTTTGGAAGGAAGGATGCTCGCTCACCACGTCACCAGCTAATGTTAGCACACAGAGGAAGGACAAAGCGCTCGACAGGAGCATCTGTCATCCTAAAGACAAAGAAACTTGCCACGATCAGAAAAGCCTTAACCAGGGCTCCTTCAGCTACATCTGCGAGAGGCTTGAGCACCTGCAAGCTGATAGCTGYGATGCCGCGGGAAGCCCGCCTGTCTCCAGCGCTCATGCGTGGCACAAGCTCTCCCCTGCCGTCCCACGCACCCTCTTCAGGAGCCGAAAAGCGGATGGGTGGCCGTTCATGCTGAGGATTCCCGAAAAGAAGAACATGATGTCGTCTCGGCAATGGGGCCCTATTTACCTTAGTGTCCTAGCCGGAGGTGTACTGCAGATGTATTATGAAAAGGGCCTGGAGAAACCTTTCAGGGAATTCCAGCTGCAGCCACACTGTAAGCTGTCCGAACCCAAATTAGAGAGCTATAATGTCTCGGGAAAAATCCATACCGTGAAGATCGAGTGCGTGTCTTACACAGAGAAAAGGAGGTATCATCCCAAAGTGGAAGTGATCCATGAGCCAGAAGTTGAGCAGATGTTAAAGCTGGGCACCACAGATTATAACGACTTCACCGATTTCCTCGTAACGGTCGAGGAACAGCTTATGAAACTACCTACGGTTTCTAGACAAAAGAGGAATTATGAAGAGCAAGAAATGACTCTGGAAATAGTGGATAACTTTTGGGGGAAAGTCACTAAGGCGGAAGGAAAACTCATAGAAAGTGCCGTCATCACGCACATTTACTGCTTGTGTTTTGTGAACGGAAGTGCCGACTGCTTTCTAACCCTGAACGACCTGGAGCTCCAGAAGAGGGACGAGCGTTACTTCGAGAAGGAGGAGGAGGAGAAGAAATGGATCGATATTCTCGATTGCCATTTCCATAACTGTGTCAAAGCGCAGGAATTCGAGCAATCGCGAATTATTAAGTTTACACCCCCGGATGCCTATAGGCTGGAACTGATGCGTTTCAGGACACGGTATAATGGGCAAGACCTTCCTTTTTCTGTGAAGGCTGCGGTAGTGGTTCAGGGGGCATATGTTGAACTTCAGGCTTTTATAAACATGTCTTCAACTGCTCCGATCCCAACGCGTTTATCCTCTCTGAAATGCTGTGAAAACGTTATGATACGCTTTCCCGTTCCCACGCAGTGGGTTAAAGCACTTTGGACCATGAACCTCCAAAGGCATAAGTCCCTAAAAGCAAAAATGAATAGGAGAGCGTGCCTTGGCGCTTTACACGAGGTTGAATCTGATCCCGTAATACAAGTCTCGGTTGGAACGGCAAAATACGAGAGTGCCTACAGGGCTGTTGTGTGGAAGATAGACAGGCTTCCAGATAAAAACTCAAGTAAATAATTTGCGCTATAAAATGATGGGCTTGGGTGCATGTCTTCGCTGTTTTTATGCTCGTGTACTTCCATCAGCTTCCGTAGTTTCGGTTTTTATCTGTGCAGTGCTATTGGTAGAAGCTGGAGTAAACTTTTAGGAAAAAGAGAATATAGCCTTATTTATTTTCTTTTTTTAAAGGACGTTTTCCTAATTTATTCGATGGAGGTAGATGTATTATTGTCAGTAGTTAYAAGCATGCAGTACCACGGAAGTGGATCTCATCATTCTGAGTAAACCTCAAGTCTGTAGTAAGAAATATATGGTTTTAAAATTCCAATTTTTAGTCACGTTACCAGATTAATAGCCCTATATAGTACTTTTCTAAAGGCATAAAAATTCTTGAAGAATACAGTATTCTGCTTCAAGTTCTGTAGAGTGAAGGCATTTGATCCTTTGCTTAGATATGCATTATGTGTATTTGAGGCTTTGGGAATCTGTGTAAGACAAGGGCATCTACTAAAGCATTTTGCCTAGAATATCTGTAAAATCTGTACTTTTAAGAAGGGGGTAAGTGTGTARTATTAACAAATGGATTGGCCTAATCTTGCAGTATCCTAACTGTCTGGACTAACTACCTCTTTAAGATGTCCAGAAAAGATTAAATCACCTTCAGTCCTCGTTTCAGGTACACTAGTACTAAGTTGACATATCCATTCCCAAGTTCTGACAGCTAGATGTGTGTGCAGGTGAGAGTTAACATTCAAAACTGTTAAAAAAAATAAAAAAGGGTAAAGGCAAAAAAACTCCCGAGGATATTTTTTTTTCCCTCATTTTTAGCTTATTGTAAGTTATATTTAATCTGACCTGTTATTTAGGTAATTATGACTTTTATTTTATTTTATTTTTTTACAGTTTGATATTTGATATTTGAATTCTGATTGATATTTCAGTGACGGAARTAACAGATCGACAGAAAAAATGAGGCAGGAGCAAATGAAAAGGGAATATTATCCTGAGCCTATATATGAACTAGATTGCTTTTGGTATTAAAACAGCATTTGAAAGCATCCTACATGAACATGATAATGTGGCAGTTGTGAGAGTATGAATTATTGCATGGCTACTGGCAGATGAGAGCTAGTATTTTTACGAATGATGCTGCATGGAAATACTGGTCCCTTTTGCGTGCAGACTGGGTCTTGCTTAAGCGATGAGGTCCCTCAGACCTCAAGCAACCTTTTGATTTCTAGTGATGCGCACCGCGGCAGGAACAGCACAAATGCCCCTGTGGTCAGATTCAGAAATGACGTCGCGTTAACGCCATCTCTGTTCTTCCCCTTCTTTTGCTTTGGAAGAAGCTGTGGTTGGCTTGGACCTGTGGCTAATGCCATATGGTTCCTCCTGAATTGGCTGAGCGCTGCCTTTTACACGCTGCTTGTTACCTGGGTATCTCACCCTCTGCCCGCAGAGGATGCCGGTGGCTGCCAAGCAATGGGCAGCGGGAGGGCAGAGGAGACGCAGCATCGGCAGGCGGACTAACACAAGGCAGGGAGCCAAGCCAGAATTAATGGTGGGGGGGAGAGAAATGACAGAGAGAGGGAAGATAAGGGCAGGCAGTAAGGGAGGGGTTGGGGAGACTGGAAAATGGACAGGGAGGGCAGAGGAGTTGATGGAGAGATGTAGAACCAGTGGGCAGAAGAAGATTCTTCAGGTCTTCAAAATCTGTAGATATGGGTGTCTTGCACTCCAGGTTTCAAGGATTTGCACCGTGCTGCTGTGGCCCGGGTGTGTTCCCAAGGCTTTCGGGACTGACTGTTCGGGCAGCTGTTAGTATTTTTTGCTATTTAATGTAGGTTTGCTTCTGCAAAATCAAGTCAGCAACTTAGTCAGACAATTTTAAAGAAGATTATAAGTCTTCCAAAGTCTTTAATTCCCTGCAGTTCATTCACCTTAAGATTTGATGTGCACAATTAACTTCAGATTTATATTATTTGAAAGTAAGAACTGTTTTTTGTGGCATTCTACAGCTTTACATTATTTTCTACCAGTAGCTTAAACTTTTGACATTTGAGTAATTCCTCTGGCTGAGATCTGCAAAATCATTTGTATCCTTGAGATGTTAATGTGTTTGAAAAAACATTTTGGTAGTAATACTGCCTGGTCAAATTTTAAACCTCTCTATCAAGTTTTCTGTATGCAGTTAAGAGTTTAAAAATAGAGTTCTCCCAAGGCATGCCAAAAATCTGGAGGCAGTCAAACTAATAGAAATATGTAAACTTTCATAATACATTTACTGCAGGGAGAAAAATATGCCGAGGCTTTTGCTTTCAAAAAGGCTTTGTCCGAGGCTTCTTAAAAAAAAAAAAAAAAAAAGGAAAAGGAAAGGTTGCCTACAGTTATATTGTGACTCCATTTATAGACATTGAAATATATTAGTATCCACTGGATTCTACTGAAGTGCTTCCTTGGAAGAGTGCTGGCCAAGCAAAGTCAATGTGAGCTGCGAGATACCC
>JASVER010000043.1:4704133-4721475 GCA_030449065.1 Oceanodroma leucorhoa
GCATTGTATAAGGAAATCTAGAACACTCTATGATTCCAGCACAGTACTGGGGCCAGGCTTTGCACTGGAGAAGCTGTATGCGCCTCTGTCGCCCAGGGAGCTGGGGAGAGACTAGACTTCAAAATGCTGTGTTTTAATCTCTTGCTGTGTAAATTTGTGCCCTGCGGTGTTTCCTGCTAGGACACCTCCATCCTTGGGCCGTTGTGGAAAGCAACAGTTCTTCAGCTGATTATTTCTCCTTTTCTTCTGCATCGTGGAGCCACACTGAGGAAGCGGTGATTAAGCAACACAGAGAAATGGAGCCAGGGGAGTTTGTGGCTGCTGGCAGCCTTTAGCATCTGAGCATGGACTCAAGTGTGGGAGGTGATGTGGCACCCAGCAACCTTCAGCTGCCGCTTTTTTGTTTTCTAAACTGCCTAGGTKGAAACTCCAAGCCATGACTTTGTTAGGTGGGCTCCATCCCTGCCCAGCCACCTCCTTCTGGCACCAGCACCGTTGCAAACTGCTCCTTGGCAGCGGTACCTTTCCACTCCCCTCTTTCCTATGCATTTCTCCCAGAAGGTTGGATAAATGCACCCATTTAGACATAGCTGCAGGAGTTGTTAACTTCTGACAATCCTAATGTAAATCCGTTCTTAGTAATTGTTGACGTTTTCATGTTCAAAATAAGACTTTTAGAACTGGACCTATTTCGGCAAGAATAGAATTACTACTTAACTAAAATAACCAGCACATTTTTTTGACCTAAACTGCTTGGCTTCACGAGCCTTTCTCAGATCAAGGTTGCTTGAATGCTACTCATACAGGTTAATAGGGGATAAATAGTGTGACTAAATGCAGCAAAGTTAGATTATTAATTGTTTGTGAAGTGCTAGATGAATGCTAAATGATAGTTTGAATCTATTTCATAGTTTTACTGTTTTGTTTGTTTGTTTTGGCTTTTTTGTTGTTATTCTTCAGAGAAAAAGAGCAAGAATTTGGAACATTTTTAGGAAATAAGAGCCAGATTTTCAGATGTAAGACAGGAAAGACTTAGGTCTCTGAATTCACAAAAGACTTAACAAGTTGCCTAGACACCTAAACGCCAGGGCATYTGTCTCCTAAGTTAGCTAGTAAAAGCTCAGTTATCTCCCCAAATTATCTGGATGCCTTTCAGGAGTGATTCGATTCCATCAGGCCAGATGGTCATGTCTCCACGATGCCTGATGGGCCACATTTTGGATAGCTGGGCTCGCATCTGAATATGTCGTCTTAGCTTCCACTGGGCAACTGTACAGACTTTAACCATGCCTGCTTCATCCAGCTTGTCTTTCCACACCACTACCTTTTCTCTTTTCTGGCCGACATCTTGCTTATTCAGCATCACAGATTTTTCTGCAAAAGKATCTTGTACATGCAGCCTCTCTTTCTTCTTCTTCTAACTCCAGTGTAATACAAGGCCTGGGAAACAATAGTTTCCAGGAGCAGAGATGACAAAGACTGGCCAGTTTTAGGTGAAAACTAAGGCAATGCTCACCGTCTTCCGATGTGTTGGTTGGTCACTTTGTTGTCTGACAGCCGATGGGAAGAAGTTGCTCCATGCTCCTACCACAGCCCAGCAGTGGGCAAAGGAACTTCTCCGCAAGTGAAGTGGTGAGTACCTCTTTCTGACATTGATGTTGGTGCAGGAGATGGATGGGCTGGGGGGAACCCTGTGTTTTGGGAGTAGGCAAAAGGGTCCAGTGGAGGCTGCTCCAGAGGACCCAGGACAGTAGCCAGATCCCAAAACTATCATCTCTGCCTTTGCAGGTTACCACCTAGGGGAAAAAAAGAACCCCAGAACTCATCGGATCCCRACACCGAAACCACTTCATGGGTGTGGGTTAGCTGGATTATAAACCTAGAGATTTTTTTAAGTGCTATATGGTMCTGAACCACAACTGTGCCATGTCTAACACAGGAGCCTTTAGCAGCAGATCAAGAGAAATAGCCCATTTATGCCTGGGCTCAAGTGGACATCTACCATCCGACTTTTACCATACCTGTCCAGGAAAATTCCAAGCAGTGGTTATTTCTGGATTACCTTTCTCAGAAGACAAAATAATTTTTCAGACAGTTCCCATTGCAACTTGTTTCTCCATAGACCTCCCTCCCACAACAGGAAGATGCTGAATTTGATCTCCAAAAGCCCTTAGAWCTACACCCTTTTCCTACTACCACAAATGGACTCCACACAAGATGCTACTGCTCTTGGACAAACCCTTTCTCCTCACATCCTTGGTCAACCATAGCCCCAGAGGCAGAGCACGCCGCTTTCCTGGCCAGGGCATGATGTGCCATCTTAGTGTTGCAACTGCTGCTATGAAGGACCCTTCACTTGTGGCTGATGTTGTGCAGTCTGCGCATCCCAACCCAGCAGTCAGCATAAAGACCAAGTCAAGTAAGCGTGTTGCCAAGCTGCATCCCAGCACCACCACTGGAAAGTGGAGCAGGTCCTGGGAGCCACAAGGAGTACAGCTTGGGTGGGCTGTGGTACCACAGATGGGATGATGTCTCATAGTTTGGCTGTGGAATGGGGTGCTGCTTCTGGTCTCCTTCACTGCTGGTGTTGCTGTCACGACAGCTGTTGCTGGGACGATGGCAGATTCAAAGATGGAGAGGCCCACCCCAACAGGGCGCTCATTCCACCATGTCCAGGCAGTCTGGAAGAGGGACCATGGACCAAGGGAGTGTTAGTGCAGGAGAAATGGGCTTGGACACAGCAAGAGGTGACCAGCAGGTCGTGGACAAGGCCCACGTCACAGAGGTATACAGATCTGCCTGTCACCATGTACATGAGTGACGAAGAGCCATCTCCTCCTAACACTTGTTAGTCCTCCTCCAACTTCCTTCTCAAAGAGCTGGCAGGTGGTTGTAATGTTTGTTTCTGACTTCGTTCCCTCCTCTATATCAGTAATAAAATCCCTAATGTTATCGTTTTACCTGTTTCTGTGTATTGTATTATTGTCCTGAGCCTTTAGCCACACGCTGCGTGCCCCTGGCATTGCACTCCTTTGCCTAAGACCTTTACGAGCTTGCAAGCTGGGCGTCTTTGTGCTTTAGTGCCTTGAAGGACTCTGTCCTGTAGTGTGCTCCGAGGTGTAAGTAATGTCTCGCACACGTCGGTAGCGCTGATTTAGCACAAATCGCAGTCAGTCCCTCCTACTCTGTCCCCATACCAGCACTGCCATATAGCTGCGTGGGTGACTCTGAGCCCGATTCATGTGCAAGTGAACCAAGCGGTAGGCTTTTATGTAAAAAGGAGGTGACAGTACTACTGCTTTCTTTGGTCATGGGCCATGGTTTGGATGGTTGTCATGTTTTTTAACTGTGTGTGGGTTGTAAAGCGTTGTGCCTTGACTGGTGCGGCAGGTAGGTAGCAAAGTCTGCAAGGAGGGGTGAGGTTTTTCCATCTGATCTCTCCAGCCTGGCCTGCTTGGTCAGGTTTCCTTCCCTCTGTGCTGGCTTTGGTGATGGTCATTGCTGGGCACCTACTTCTCCCCACTCACCTTAAAGGTGCTATTGTACTGGACATGTTTAGGGGAGCTTCATTCCCAAACTCAGGACCTACACATTTTTTGTTGCAGTGATCCCTACCAGTCCCTTTTATGGATCTGCCCTTGCATTTATGAGTGCAAGTTGTATTACCTCTTCCTACAATTTCTGTAACCAGTTCCTTATGAGCATGTGTTAGAGCCGTACTTTGGTAGAAAGAAGCAGCTAGTCCCATTTGGGGAATAGTTGCTGGCTCCACATCGTGATACACGTTTCTTTAAAGGTGCCTGGGAGACTTCATGGCCAGTGGCTGATACTCTTCCATGGTGCAGGACTCTAGTTGCTGTGTATATAGCATTATTTTCTGAAATCCAGTTCAGGTTTTCTTTGAACATTACAAGTAGTTATGTAAAAAAGCAGCATTTAGGATAAGGATCGAATGCGATGTACTGCTGGAAGCAAGCCTGCAGGGGATTCTTGTAACTCAGCCACGTACAGAGTCCAGATGGTGAAGGACTGCACTTGTCCAGTGACGTGCCCCTTGTCCAAAGTGGTGGCTGTAAATGGTGCTGTGTTTCTGTGTGCGTGCCCTTGGGGTCATCCGAACAGAGAGAGGAACACTTGCAGTCAGCAAACGGCCTTTTAAGCTACTGATTATTGTTGTTATTAAACATGGAAAACAGAAGGGCGGAGAAAAAGAGTTGGAGTCCTCCCCATCTGGAGATCAGGAGCTGATAATCAAAAGGACACTTCCTATTCTTTTCTCCCCTTCCCTCACCTTTTCCTCCAGGCAATCAAGTTTTAACTGTGCTGTTGAGTGTAACAGCAGGGAAGAGGGATGGAATTATTAAATGTACTAATTATATAATTAGTCAAAAGGAAAACAAAATGTTAAATGTTAAATGTATGATTAAGACAAGCATGAATTTCATGCTCTTTAATCCTTGATTTTTGGGGACCCATTGACTTTATACTGGACTTGGAATGAAATCTGGAGGACAGTTTATTGAATTAGACTTTGTTCTGGTGAAATCACAGACACGTATGTTTGACAGAACTCTGCCCATCAAACTGCTCAAACGTATATTATCTCCTAAAATCAGAACTGGCTTGGGCAGGCTGTGGGGCAGGTTGCAGGGAAAACCTGCAGCACAGACCAGAGGATGCACCCAGCCCAAGGCTCCCAGGAGCAACGGAGATGTAGCTTTTTTTATTTATTTTTGCCTTACGAAATGCCCATGAGCCTGTGGATGTGGAGTGTTACGGCGATTTTTCCCACGGGATGGATAAAGCTCAGTGTACATTAACTCCATCTTCAGTATTTCCTTCATTCCGATACGAAATTGATTCCTGCCACCGGAGAAAGTGAGTGCATAAAGAATGGGACATTTTTTCCTGAACTTCGAGATGCTGTTCAGTATAATGGATGAAAACCAAATATACACTGCCAGGCTTGCCTTTGACAAAATATGGCCAATGCTTTCCCTGCTTTTTTTTTTTGCCTGCAGCCAAATGGTAGTTAGTTGTCTATGCTGATGCTTAAAATCCTGGAGAGGAGGGGAAAAGGAGAATTACTGCTTTTTGCCTTGAAGAATTTGGAGTGGCAGCTGCGACATAAATGATTCTTTTCATTATATTATATTACACTGCTTTCATGCACATAGTGAGCCTGCTGACCTCGGTTTCTTTGGAAAGCAGGCTTTTCACCCCGGTGTTCCTGTGTGCCAGGAGGAGGAGAAACGCTTTCCTTCACCATTGCCATATATAAAAAATGCTAAAGCAAGTGATCCCTAGGATCTAAGGCTGGATTAAAGCAATTTAGGATATGCTGCAGTACATGGGCAGTCCTTCAGGACTYTGCTTTGTAATGTGACAGTTACTTCAGTAATACTTTTGTTTGGAAGGAACAGAGTATGTTCTTCTCCCATAACAAACCAAGTTAGAAAGGGAGTCCAGGTAGCCCTTATCCTGGCAGCTGGGATGTGTCTTGTTTGAGCAGCACTCTGAGCTGTGCCTTTATCTTCCTCCCATAGACACACTGTAATAAATGATGTCACACAAGATAGCTGTAGTACTTGAAATAAACACTCCAGTAAAATTTCTACAGCAGAGAGCTCTGGAAACGGTGGTTGTTGGACACAGGGAGGCATCTCTGCCTTGGCTAAGCTGGGGTCTTCCAATTTTTATTTTCCTACAAGTAAGACATGTATTGTTAAATGAAAACTGAGATTCTTCTCTAATAGTCTGAATTTAGCAACTAATCCCTATTTTGTAATACTCTTAATCAAAAGCTGTGAGGATCTGGTAAATCTTGTGCTAATTAATTTGTAAAACTGCAATGATTGTGAAAAGTGTGCTGAAGCAGAGAAAAAATGAGTAAGGGACCACCTTATGCCCAAGTAGTAAAAGATTATAGATAGAATAATCTTGTATTCTAGTAACAGCTCTGCATTAATAAAAGATAGAGCTGTGCTCTCTTGCTAGCAGCTTAACCTTGCACTGTAAACAAAGAAAAGATAATTAACTGACGGTGTTTGTTTTTTTTTCTTTTCCAAGGTTCAGATCATCCACACAGCCTGTCTTACAAACTGGAACTCGGATCAGACCAGGAAATCCCATCTGACTGGTATCCATTTGCTACTGTCCAGTTTGTCGTTCATGACACCTGTGCCTCAGGAACAGAAGTCAAGTCACTGGGCATAGAGAGCGATGTGCAGCCCCAGAAACACGTGGTTCAGAAAGCTTTTTACAATTGCCAGGTATTTTCAGGGCTATATTTTCAATGTTTTCCTCCTCTTCTTCCTCCCCACTCCCCCATACAGTACTTGCAAGGCGAATGTGCTTTGTATTCTAAATATATCTTGCATGCACTTGTGATAATGACTTTGAGTGAAAGAATCATTAAAAAATAATTCCTTGTCTGATCAAAGATGATGCTGAAAAACAGAACTGCAAATGCAGCGTTGTTTTTTTCTCAGTTTGAGCTATTTCGAGGAGTAGTGGTTTTGAAATCTGGTGGGTCTGGAAATGTTTTGATTCTGTGTCAAAGCTTTTATTCATGCTGTTGCTGCAGATGACACTTTCAGTGCCCCATTATTTGCTAATTCTACCTGGGTTTTTTTTGTTTTCTAACTGCAGGTTGAAATTGAAAAGAAGTGGATTAGGCTTGATGGAGAAGATCCAGATAAGGCTGGCAACTGCCTAATGCAGTAAAAGACGACAGGAGGCACCGTCATAGGGTATTAGTAGGAATCAATTTATATAGGAAATTCTATTGTTAGAAGAGGCGCAGTGACCTAGTTTAGGATAAACACGGTCATTGAATTTTTTTCTTTTTTTAGTGCTTTTGGGTTTGATTCTGCAAATCAGTGCTGGTTTGACTGGCCTGCGTTCAAGTAAACTTCCTGTCATGGGAATAGTGATATGAGTAAGGTCTCCTTGTAAAGAGTTGCAGGATGTGAGCACTTAATTGACTGATTGTAATATATTATTTTCCTGTTGCATATCTATGACTTGGGAATGATCTCATACTCCATATTGAAACTTAATGGCACTACTCAAAGAGTTCATGTCACTTGGACATACAATATTCAGCAATAAAAACTGCCAGAGTGCTTATGTGCAGACCAGCATCTGTGTAAGGTCCAGCAGGAGCAATTACATTTTTTAGTGCTGTTTGAAAACCCTAGTCCCCCATGTTTCTGCTCCCCTCGATATATGTGAACAGAACAAGTCATAATATTATTCTCGACAAGAGCCTCAATTAATGAGTTGGAAACTGGGTGATTTCATTGGTAAAATGGGAAAAGTTCCTCCGCAATAATATTCTTCATTTTTCTGTGGCTGCGAGCATTTCCTCCCCAGCACTTTATAGGTTCACTCAAAGTAATCTCTTGGGCAAAAAAACATATGGCAGATGTGATTGCAGTTTCTGTGCCAGCATTAGACAAATCTTTTTCACTACTGCAGCAAGTGAGACAAGGGGCAGATGCTCAGCAAGTGTAAATCAGTCCAGGGCCATTTCATTCGATGAAGCTTTGAGAATTTACACCAGCGGAGGGTTTTCCCCACAAACTGAAGACATGGCTGGTTGCCGCCGTTCGCTGTGGGTCTCTTTTAGGAAGCAAGTTCCAGATACTGGCTTGGTAACTGCAGGAGCTGTTGCTTTGAGTAACTTTTAAGACAGAGGGCATGGGAAGGAAGATGTTTTCATGCTGCTGGCTCTAAAAGCAGCATTTTCTGTGGGGAAACAACGCAGGAATAGACTATCGCAAGGGAAGTGAAGCCGTGATGCTTCAGCAGGCAGCTTGAGCTACTAACCCTGTATCAATGTGTTAACTGTGTTTTCAACAAATTATTGGCATTTAGGGAAAGGTTTTAATGCTTTCCCTCAGCCATTATCCCCTTTGTCATTTTCTGCAGGCTGTAATTCCAGGTCTGAAAAAATCTGATAAATTAAAAAAATGCTCCTGACACTTTTTTTTTTTTGTGCTGCAGTTTCCCTAAAATTATCCTTACTTCAAACTGAAATTAGTGGAGAACAAAAATATAGTAATGCACTAAGGCTCACTTTATATTTTGTCACAGCTTATAACTGTTTATATGAACACTGTGTAAAAATACAGATAAATGTTATTCTCCAAAAGTAGAAATATGTGGGATATGCACTGAGAAAATTACCAGTCTGAGGAAACAGAAGTCCATAATATGAACCTAGTTCATCACAATAAACTTTTCCCCCCATTTGGTAGCTGATAATGAAATAGGTAATAGATTCAATAGTAAGTCCTGAGGGGAGGTTTTTTATGGGTATTGCATTGCCAAAGCCCCAAATAGACTATTATGGTATTTTGGCTTCTCTATATATCCCTTTTTATTAGCAGATTATTTTATTATAAATCTAAGCAAGCGTTTGAGTGTAGTAGTGATCCAAATATGTCTCAGCTGTTGCATTCTCTGTCCGTGTTTTAACTTAGCACCTTCAAGTCATGTTTGGTTTAGTCATATTTAATTCTCGTTTATATACTTCTCAGCTGAACTAAGGGGCACAGTGTACGCTAGGGCAAAACATTTATACTTAGCATCACGGCAGAGCTCTGCAATTTGCTGAAGTCCCTGGTTATACTAGAGCTACAGTATCTATTCACCTCTTGCTCGTTAAGGTAGAGGAAGCAAATACGTGTTGCGGATACCTGCACTAACCTTTGTCTGAGCCTGACTTGTTTTGATTGACATTAACACAGCTAATTCAGTAGATCTGTTAGCAGTGGTTATTGTCCAAAGCCTGTCTTGCCCAGCTGGCCCCTATTTTTCTGTTTTTAAGGGGACAGCCAGGCTGTTATGGGACTTGTTCACCTTAGGATCCCCATTCGCAGCACTCATTTTCTAGGCATTTGGTACCTGGTGGTGTTACGGGTCCCGCAGAAGCAACGGCTGCTTTTCTTCTGTCAGGTGCCTGCTGTATCTCRGGATGTGTTCAAGAAGCCCATGGAGCATTGACCCCTCAAGAGATGAGCTATTGTTTTGAATGGCCCCAGTGATGAACAGCCACGTTACAAGTCGTCTTTCCTGCTAGTGAGTCTGTAYTATAGCCGGTATGGTGCAAATGATCATTCAGCCTTACTGAACTCGTTAATGTAAAAAGGTTAAGTTACAGCTTTATCTATGTTGCAGACTCTTGGATTTCCATCTGAGGCCTGCAAGACTTGCCATTAACTTTAATCGGAATTGGATCGGGATCACAGGGAATTAATTCCACAGAAATATTGCCACACTGGAAGAAAGTTACTCTGTTTAATGCATGGCTTTCAGTTTAAACCTGACAATTAGTGCAGCCTCGGGCTGAATAATTACCTTGTTTATTCTCAAACTGATGTTTGTATGCCTTGCTGTCAGAATATTTAAAATTAGGCTGCAATTTAAYGAAGGAAAGTTTGGGTTGTCTGACTCTTTTTTTTCCCCCCATCAAATTCTAACTTCCTATTCTATTGCAACGTGCTAAAACAGAAACACCCTGGTTTCCCCTTTCTAGTATTTCTTCTGCATTCTCTGATGTCCTTTGAGTACAACCTACTGAACAAATATTCTCAATACTTAAGACTCATTTGCTAACATTTTCTATGAAGGCTACAGCAGGTGACAGTGAGTAGACATGCTGGCTTTGATTCTTTAGAAATCTGGGCTGTAAGGAGTCTTAACTGTAATTTGAGAGASGAGGAGCAGTTGCTATAAGCTGTTGTGATGCTCAGTGTCCAGCTAGCAGAAGGGTTGGAGCTTTAAATAACCCACGAGGTGCATTGGCATCATGCGAGGAACCAGGTTTCACACGTATCTGATCTCTGCTTGCCCACAGCTAGTGCCTGCAGTCTGAAATTCTTCAAACTGTTTGGGTCACTTAAGATGCTGACAAKTTGCTTAACATTTACTACAGGGCAGTATTTAGATATTATCTGTGTTTCCTTCACAAAGGACCAGCAGGGTTGGGGATATTTTATATTTTAAACAGAAATCAATGAGAACAGCTATTTTTATAGTGTTTTATATAGTTTATAGTATATTTTATAGTGGTTTTATAGTCCAAAATTCACGTTGCAATAGAATAGGAAGTTAGAATTTGRTGGGGGAGAAAAAGTCAGACAGCCCAAACTTCCTTTCATTAAACTGCAGCCTATTTTTAAATATTCTGACAGCAAGGCATACAAACATCAGTTTGAGACTGAACAGGGTAATTATTCAGCCTTAGGCTGCACTAATTGTCAGGTTTAAACTGAAAGCCATGCATTAAACAGAGTAACTTTTTTTCAGTGCCTTATTTACAGTGTGTCGTATTTGCTGAAACCGACAAACTTTATCTTTCCATTCATCTTTCTCATACTAATTGTATTACTGTAGGTAAATGGTACTTGATGTAATTTTGGATTCAAACACCCATTGAAGTCAATGGAAGTCTTTTAACTGACAAAATGGGATCTGCATCAAAGTCTCTAAAAATAAAGGAAAGGCAAAAAAAGAAAAAGAAGAAAGGAATAGTGGTAATGGGCAGAAAAAAAMCACTGTAGAAGATTCTTGATGCTAGTAAGTAAGCAACCTGCAATGCTTGCTTATTCCAAGCAGAAAGGAGCACAAAAGAGAGGAAAAGAAGTATTACTGAGTGTCAAAGCTGAAGCTTTGCAGTGATTGGGAACGATGGTCTGGCTGCCCCTGTGCAGCAGCTCTCGAGAAATGAGGATGATGGTGCACTCCATTGAACATGATGCAAGCCGCTGTCATCCTTATCCTCCTTGCTTTTTTTCTCCAGATTCCATATTAATTGTCCAAAAGTACTTTACGTCTGAAAACGTGTTTTCACGTGTTGCTTTTAGTTGCATTTATTTTACTTGACGGACTTCTTAGCTGCAGTATTGGTGTCCACTCCTCTATTTTACATTTATTTGTCTTTTTGTTGACTAGACACAGTAACTAACTGCTGCAGTTAGCATTCTTAGCTATAATTTTGATAACTCTGAAGCAGTGCTGTTATTCTTAATGGAAAATATAATTTTATTTGGGTCTTTTGTCAGCATAAGTATAAACAGATCATGCTGATAATCTTGTAATAACATTTTGTAGATTGCATATTGATTAAAAAAATAAAGTTGTATTTCAAACTAGCAGTTCTTGTCCCCTCACTAGAAATTTATCAAGCTTGTTTTACATTTACTATAATTAACTGGTTGATCTCGTATCATCAGGTATTGCAGTTTATTAGAAAGAGCAGCTCTACTCTATGTGTGAATGGGGGACATCACTCCTCGTATTAGATAAAGCTAGCTGCAGAAAGCTGAACGATGCATTATATTCCATTAATGATCATTTATGGCAGGCCCTTTTCCTGCCTTATTTGCATAACAATAGTAAGCCAAAGAACAACMGAGTTTTTTCCTATTGAGTACTTCCTCTGATCTCTCTGGGATATTTGAATATAATGTAGTGACAACTGTTTAAGACTTTCACAAATTTCRAAGTCTGTTCTTGAAATGAGCTGTTACTAGGGAAATAGTGAAACCTYTGTGGGGAAATATGGGAATAAGGCAGAGGTTTGTGGGCAACATTCAAAGAATGGGCTTAAAGTATAAAATAACCATGCCACTTGTCCTACRCTGCTGTCTCTCTAGCAAACCAGTCAGCTATTCTGGGAAACACTGGGAAATACAGTTAACATCCATTTTCACTTCATTGGTTTTCTATCCTCCAGTGAGCACCTGCAAATGAAAAGCAGGTGTCTAGCAGAAGTATAGTCCCCTTCCACAGCTTAAACAGTCTGCAATGTTTAAAAGTATCAGTGAACAATATGATTCGGGTACATGAAAAAGTGAGATGGTAAATGGCTAGAACACAAGTAAAAACATTAAAACATTTATTTTTGGGACAGTTTCCTAGTATGTGCTATGCCTAGTATGTGCTATTTTATAGCCCTGTTCTTTCCTTAGTAAAAACAACCTGTAATTTTTCACAGTAACAATCATAACATGTTGTAAGTGATGTTCATGCTCCCTGCTCAGTTCTTACTGAAGAAAAGCATCAGCTCAAATTCTGCTTTGCCATCCCACAAAACCCAGCGTGATCAGGTATTTCAGGTTGTGGGTAGGTCTACATTACATTGCCTTGTGATGGCCTTTTCAGTTTAATATTGAATAACTTTCACTTCCATTTCCATATTCAACAATAAAAGTCCAAGGGGAAAAAATCAGAAGTGGGAACATGTTGGGAGTGGCAAGGGACCCACGAGGAGTGACCGGTGGTGGAGGTAAGAGGGAGGAGGCAGCGGGAGCAGGGAGTTGGCAGAAGGGCAGCGGGCAGAGCTTGCTCACAAGGGCTAAGGAGAACCGTTGCCTCTCCAAGTCAAGGGGAGAAGTTTACCTATAAAAGGGACTGAAATGGAAAAGCGGTGAGGAACCCATGCAGAGAAGTGCCTTCAAGGGAACATATTGAGAACGAAGTTGCAACTAGCTGCGGAGCAAAAAATGAACTGAATGCTCTCCTGGGGTGGGGAGGAGGAGGAGGAGTTGGGAGCAGCTGAAGAAGGGGAAACATGGGCAGAGCCACCGAAGACAAGCAAGGTGGCTGTGAGACTGATGGGGCACAGTGAGAGGTGCCCTACCCGAACAAGCCAAGCTGGTGCCTGCTTGTGGTGTGCCACAGCTCAGGGCAGCACCACGCCGTGCAGCTGGCCCTGCTTTCATATAATATGTGCTGCCATTATGCACCGAGCAGAAGAACTCACTCAATCTGTCTTGAGCATCCCTGCATCACATCTGTACAGCTGTTGGTAACCTATCTTCCTGGGCAGGAAGATCTTGCTCATGTAAGGGACCAATGACACAGTCATGCTATAGGAGAGCCAATGAAAATATCAAAGAAAACCCAGCAGTGGAACAGGGAGGATTTAAAGCAAAAACGTAGGTATTACCCTGATGATACCCAGAGGTAAGCTACCACTGTAACCTTGTTGGACTGCTCTCTAGGGAGAGACCTTCGTCTGTCAAGTCATCTGTAATGTTGAGTAGATTTTACTGTCTAAATGTAAGTACTGACACCAGGATTTAGATGACTGTTCATCTGAAATGGAGGGAGCCATCCACTGCCTGGAGAAAAAAGGTGAAAGGCTGTTTTAGTCCCCTTCATGGAAAGCCACAGCATGCTAATTGAAACTGTTTCCACAGAGCCATGGGAACAAGTTACTGAACATTTTTGCTGCTAATTGTGTGGTTAATATTGTCAAAAGGGGTGTGCAGTAGATCTGCTCAAAAGTAGAGTTGGGAACAAAAAAAGAAGAGTGAAAAGGTGTGTACAGTCAAGTATTAGGACAGCGGGAGCCCAATGATGTTTGCTCAGAAAGGGAAGCTCAGGAAGATGACCTTGAGCAAATATTGGGGTCCTCACATAAATGCTTCCAAGACCCAATATGGCAATGCAGGTTAGTCTCCATATACCTGAGTCATTCTTTAGTAGAGTTAAACTGGTATCAATTAGGCAGTAAAAAGGAGAACCTGACTGCTAAGCTGTGCTTCAACCTGTCTCTCAAAGTCACTTGCCAGGTGATTTTAGTGGTATGGTTGGTGCTGCAAAACCCACTGCTAGTGAAGGGGGCTACTGCGGTCGCTCAGCTTTATTCCTCTCCAAATTGCCAAATGCAACGTTAGACAGAGCAAATTGGCCTTGACCAAAACATGCTGCTCTGCTCTTATTTAACTTCGCACTAAAACTGCTGGACTTCAGCAATCGTCTGCTCGACTATGAACTTCCAGCAGCTAATTCAACTAAGGAGGAATGATGTTTCTGGCATTTACCCTGCCACGGCACCCTGCCTCTGGGCGGTTCTGCACRTCCCTGCAGCCAGTCCCTCTCCACTGGAGCTGGGGAGCCCAGGTACAGGTAAGTGGCAATTACAGACAGGTGAGGAGGGGGTGGGATTTCAACCTCTGATGAAGGGGGGTAAAACAAGATGGCAGGGAAGGGGCTTAGAGAGCGATGAAGGCAAAGGCAGTAGACAAAAGGGGAGGGAGCTGGACTGGGGCTTTTGGGGCTTTTCTTGGGTATACAGGGCAGGAGGTTGGGGTCCCTCTGGAGAAAGAGGGTGCTATAAACATCTGTACATCATACCCAGGGAAATAAGACAGACAGCAAAGGAGGTGAGGGAACAGGAGACGAGTGCTGAGCTGGGCACCAGCAGGAGTGTGGTAGAAAGCAAGGACAAGAATAAGGACASTGAGGTGGCTGGTGGCTGCTATTTCCCTCCGAGGCTTTCTCTCCACATAAGGTGTATTTATCAGGGTGAGTATTTAGGAGAGGCAAGGCTTATTTCATCCTTAATTAGGCTTACTCATACTACACAAGTCTMTGGGCTTATCAAGGAGGTGAGATATACAGTACTATTCGATGTATTCAATCCATCAGGACTGACATTTTTATATAGCCGTTTGTACAGGTCAGAGCCCTTCTTATGCTACCCAATGTCCTGCAAATTTGTCATTAAATTGAATTAAGGGACAGTTCTTTCTACAGTTCCTCTGATAAAGTGGTTTAAATCAGGTAAAAAAGGAGAGGCCCTTGAAGAAACAGGAGTCACACATGATAAATGAAAGAGGAACAAATCACAGGTCCCAGTGTTATCTGTCTCAGAACTCCGACGGAAATGATGGAGCTTATAACAAAATCACGCTGTTAATGAAATTGGTTATGAGACTAGAGTGCTATATATCTATRAGTCAACAGCTGAAAACAAAGAGAACATGTTAGAGAATATCTTTAAAATTAAATTACCGTTCTGCCCGTGTCAATCTGCCCGGATTCTGCAACCGGTTCCTCCTAAGAATGATTACTTCTACTTGGAAAAAACGGCAAGATGGTATTTGTAAAATATGCCTTGAGAAAGAATTCTGCAGTCTTGCCGTTGAGTAGCCGTGTTCCTCTACAGCAGCAATGCTGGATTTAAACAGAAGAGGGCATTCATTACCAAGCATTTGAGTTTGCTGAGGGCTCTCCGTTTCTAGAAGGCATTTGAAAATGGTAATTTTTTTTTTAATGATTAATAAAGGTTCATCATCCAAAAATATATCTTCTCGAGACATCATGTACCAAGAGGAGTATAAATAATTACAAATTAAAACCTGTCCAGTAAACGAATGTTTGAGGTGCCCTTAAGCAGCACTATCCCAAATGCTGACAAAAAACCTGAAAAATCAGGGGGGTTTGAACAGCATGCTAATCTTTTCGATAGYCTGACTTCTAAAACTCTTGTGAGCTGTTAAAGAGACCGCAACAGGGAGAGCTGGATTGGAAGCTGGTCAGGACTGATGAAACCTGGATGCTGTTCCCGACTGCCATGTGTGAGCTTGGGCAAGATATTTGGTGTGTCTGCGCCTCAGTTTCTTCTCTTAAAAGTGGGGTTAAATGTTAACAAAATCCATAAGCATGAAAATCACTACAGGGTTGCACTTTATACTGCAGGAGACTGATATTAGGTTAAGATCACCAATATCAAAGCTAGCCAGTCAGTATGAGTAATGCTATTCACAGTTATTTTTGTATTTTTTTCTTGCTCAGAGATGATCTAGTTTTTTCAGTGTATACCAGGCTTTCTCATGCTGTTTAGTGGACATACTGCTCGCAGTGCTTGGATGAAAAGACACCTTCTCTAGGAATTTGTAAAAGACCTCAGATGAAAGCGTAAGTGCCCTGGTTAGCAGGAAGCGCCTGCTGCAACCTCTCTACACAGCTTGTAAAGTTGTATTCCCATTCCCAGTTCTTACCTTCTCTCCAGCGATAGCTGTGTACCATCAGCAGGCTTAGTGTGCTGTCCCTTGCATGGAGGGAACTGACACGTTGACCTTGSTGACGGAGCTCTGGTCTTCACTGGCAATACAAAGGGTATAATTTACAACACACAGGATATGCCCACAGTGCCTTGTGCTGGTGGGATGTGCTAGGTATGTGCAAATACAAAGACACACTGTCACCCTGAAGTGCAGGTGAAGATCATTTGCTCTGGTATGCAAATTTTTCGACACAGACAAAGTAACGCAACCACTATCTGACACAGCTGAGTAGTCCTTTGGTATCAAGCTCCCCACCCTCGCTTTCTTTTTGAAGTTAGGCATAYAAATTGTCCCAATTTCAATTTGTAATCCCTAGATAAACAAAGGGTGGTAGAAAGCAGGGAACTCATTTATAAATCTTTCTGCACTTCCACCTTTTCTAAAGCTGCTGTACAGTATGCTGGCAGATAGATGGCTCTGCATCAGGTTTATCTGTCTCAGGAATAAGTTGCAGCCAGCTGCAGGATCACCATCTGCAACCTTCAGGGCCCAGTGAGATCCTAAAGGCTGCAACTTCTTCCYGCTATCTCTGCTAACACGACAGGACTAACCAGACAGGAGAAGAATAATGATGCTCTTGGTATGCACTATCCCAGACAGTTTCAAATGAGCACTGTGATTTAAAAAAATATATTTTATTATTTAAGTTATGCTATAAGCAAAGCAACATGGCTCACCTTTTCCTCATGATGATGCAGGGCATACAGAACAGCTGAGTATGCAACTGCTATTTAATTCAAGACCCAGACAGTGTCATAAAACATATTTTATTGCAGAGCAAAATTACTTCAATAGCAAATTGCATTTGTCTCACTTGTGAAAATGCAACTTACAATATTATTATGGATGTTGCTGCTTTTTTTTTTTGTTAATCTAGCTATATAATTATAAAGGGTCTGTCAGTATTTTCATTAAAATCTTTTCATTTTTCAGGATGTGTAAGTCAGCCTTAAAAATTAAAGCTTAATGGGTGAGTCTCCTCTTCACAAGCCAAGTAGCACTGTAACTACATAGCTACCTAAAAATGTAAAAAGGAAAAAGAAAGGAAAAAGAGAAGATGATGATTCTAGGTTCTCAGAATCATCAGGGTAACACCAATCCATGTATGGACAGAAAGTRTATAAAGACCAAAGTATATATTCTCCTACATGTATGAGACTAATGAACATTTTCCAGATGAGTAACTGCTAAATTGGTACATCTCTGTATTAACATATGAACAGATTGCTGCAAATGTAAGCAATAATTTGAGTAGTTGTACCAGATTGCTGCTACTTAACTGGTAGCTTCAGCTATCTCCCTGTTTATGAGGTAATAATGACTTCAGAGTTCATTAGAACAGAATAATATGCTTTTCTAGCCAGCTTTCCTAGGTATGTTATTGCACTACGGGGCAACTGTGGTTTTCCAGACAAAGCCTCCTATCCCCCATGCTCACAAGCTGAAGTTTCAGGCTAGAGCTCAAGGTCCGAA
>JASVER010000043.1:4721825-4767065 GCA_030449065.1 Oceanodroma leucorhoa
CTGCGAATGGCCCGGCGGGGTCTGGCTGCCCCTCCGTGCGGGCGGGGGGGGATGGGGCCGGGCGAGGGCCGGGGAAATCGCCTCCCCCTCCCCGGGGCCGGCGGTGCCGCCCCGCCGAGTCCCCGGGAGGACCCCTGGGAGTCGCCGGCCGTTGCCGGGCGCGGGAAGCCCAGGGGTGACTTCGAAAGTCATTATTTTGGGGGAGTTTTGTTAAAAAAAGTGTTTTGTGGGCAAAAGCGTCGTGTCAGGGACTGGTGTGAGCCACTGGGTAGCTCCAGGGTGCGGAGGGACGCTGTGCAAGCCTAGTGGTGCCAGGGAGAAAGGTGGAGGCTTTTCTTTCCCTCTGGGTTTCATCTGCTGCTGCCTCTCCTTACGTGGGACTTCAGGTGGTCCTTCAGATGACAGTAATCCCATGGAAGCCCTGGAGGCTTCACTTTAAGACGTGCTGGAATGGGGTGTTGATCAGTCCCTCTCTGCAACCCCACTGTATACAAAGAAAACCGGAGTTTCTTCGTTCATGGCGTTGGGTATTCCTGATACGGGTGGGCTGGTTGTGGCAAAGGAGTGCCTATGTGCAAAGGGATAAAACTGGGGCGCTGTAACCGTTTTTCTCTAATTTGGAAACGTAGTGCTTGAACTTCATGGTTGCTATGTACAGGTTTTATATAGCATAATAAATAYGTGTACTTACTGGAAAACTCTACTTAATGCAATGTAGCTTGGCAGTCCTGGGGAGAGAAACAGGCCTGTTGAAAGATTTAAATTCAGTTTCTCTTCTGGATTAACAATGAAGGCAAAGCATTGACGTATGGGCTAGACAACATCTTTTCAGTGTAGTGGTCCAAGAATTATTATTTTTTTTTTTTTCCTCGTCTTCCTAGTATTCTGAAATGTTCTGGGGGAATTCTTGGAGATCTCTAACCTCCCATAAGAAATCATACATTACTATGGTTATTTTAAAGTAGTGCTATGTTGTGCTGACAGCTTTTTGCAAAAAGTGTAACTTGTTACTTTGTAATAACTTCTATTTTTTTTAAAAAACAAATTGTTTATTGTCTGGAGCTTTGAACAAMTTTAGAGCAGTAAAATTTTAATTTAATGTTAAGTTAGAAAAATGTAAATTACTATCCTGGAATCTTAACTTCTAAGGTTTCCTAAAAATCTCAACTTTATCTTCACCTTGTGTAGGCTATTCTTGTGTAGGTGGTAATGATAGTCAAGATTAATAAGCTTTAAATTGCTAAAAGCATCTGAATGGATGCATTTTAAAGCTTATGTGTGTATCTGTTGTCCAGGTCTGACTGTAGGATTAGGATTTAATCACTGACATGGGCAGAAGAASGAATAAAATGTTGTGTTGGAGTCCTACTGTAATATAAGATGAATGATATGTATCGATAACTGTAGTGTTAAAATTTCCATAGCTAAACTGCTATGCAGTATCAGACTATTACCGCAAAGAAAAAAAATATCCGTTATTTCTTGCAGGTTACATTATGCTTCTGATAGAATTGGCACATCTCATTTTTAGTAGCTTGTATTGTTGGTTGGTTGGCCTTTAAGTTAGGGGTGATAACACTAGAATGATACTAAGCAGTAAATGTCAGTTTTAAACTGACATTTTAGACATGCTTGTTAGAAAATACAGCACAGCAATTGTTTTTGTAAGTTTCTAGGATTTTCTTAAGCATTTTTGTTGCCTGCAGAAACCGCTAATTTGAGGCTTGAAGCCAGTATTTTTCCAGGGATGTCTGTTCTCAGGGATGTCAGATTTAAAAGAATGAGTGGACTTGCAGACCTTTGCTTGAGAGAGTATTCAATTTATTACACTGATCTCTTCATGCTGTTCAGTTTGTTACAGTAGTTTATGCAGCGAGATTAGACTTTGTGCTATCATTTCAAATGATTTAATGTTCACCTTAATTTGAAAATATTTTGGCTTTTTTTTTTTTTTTAGCCTAAACTATACAAGTCCATTATTGAAGATGTGATTGAAGGTGTGCAGCAACTCTTTGCAGAAGAGGGTTTAGAGGAACAGGTTCTGAAAGACTTGAAGCAGGTCTGTTGGRTTCCCCTGCATTAATAGAAGTTGTGTATTTTTTTTGTTTTGAGATGATGTACCTGTCTGTTTCTTTGCCCTCCAAAACATGTGAAACTTTGCCCAAACTTAGAGTTACAAATATCCTGCTAGTGATGTATTTGGCTGCTGRAAGTCAAAATTCAGTAGTGATTGTTAACATGTTTATTGGATAGAATCAGTCAGTTTACTCTTGGAACAACTAGGAATACCTGATTATCATTTTAGATGTGGTTTATTTTTAAAACTGGTATCTGTTGACCTTATCTTTCTGCAGCTTTGGGAAACCAAGGTGATGCAGTCTAAAGCAACAGAAGGCTTCTTCAGACATAGCCACCATTCTCCACAGCTTACCCTGCAGTTGCCGCACAATTTTCACCGTGTTCTGCAGGCTTCAGCAGGTCAGATGTTGTTGAACACAACAGATGCAATTTAAGRATAGCTCAGGGATTCAAGAATCTTTTTGGAAGACTTGAAGGTGCTGCAATAATCTTGGTTTGCAATGCTTATGTATATATATAGCATGATGGGGAACAGTAATTATTTGAAAGCAGGATTTGACCAATAAAGGACAGATGAAACTTTGATAAACTAATGCAGTTATGTCTACGTGCTCTTGATCTGCTGCTTATTTCCAGTAGCAAAACGTGAAGAGAATTTTAGCYGCCTTGCCTGCAGTCCCGAAGTGTATCCCTTCAATTGCAAATTACCRGTAGGGTTAAGCTTTCACTTCCCCTTTTAATGCGTGGCATGATGYGTGCTGAGGTTATATGGCACGTTTGTGCCATGCAGGTCTGCTGTCATGTTGGAGTTTAATCTGGTTCTGCACTTGTTAAAATGTAAGGCCTTGCTCAAACAGAAGAGTGGGAGTTTTTGGGGAGTTTTTTGGTTTGTCTTTCAGTTAGTTGTCCTAAAAGCAGTCTTCCTGTTGCACAGAAGTACTTGACTTTCACACAGACTCTGACATCAGGACCTATTCKTCTAAATTAAATCCAGCTGACCACCAAGGTAATGTTACGGTAGAGTGTAATGCTCAGCTGCGGCTTCTCCCAGTGTGAGAGGCCATTAGGACCTTTCCCCACAAAGGACAAAAACCATATGAGATGATTTTGAGATGATTTAATGAAAATCTGTGTTGTAGTGCACTTCAAGGTTGGGCAGGCAGTCTTCATCTGTGTTGGTTTTTTTTTTTTTTTACAATCTTCATAGTTGAATGGACTGGTTTTGGAGACACATGTTTTATTTATTCCATGTGGTTAAAGGGAATATACTTTTGGGTTTGTTTGCTATTGGAGGCTTTATATTTAATGAGTTTTACCTTGTTACTCCTAATTTTTGCAAGGGCAATACTAAGGCAAAACAATCTGTTGAAGCCAGTGAACTTTTTTTTTTTTTTTTTTTTTAAATGGGATTTGAATTGTTCTAGGGCTAGATATTTTCAAAGTACTTAGGGCTACCTAAATTGTTTGCTTCTTGAAGCCTGTGAAAGTTTTCCCTTTGGCTTATCTTYTCCCACTGAAGTCAGTATTTGAGTGCTTTTGAAAATCCCACCCTACTGTTCCTACTATTAGCACCATTGGATTTGCTCTGGTGCAGAAAGATGCTTGCACATTTTCCTTATGTTGACAAGGCAGTGCATTTTACCTGTATGTTCTTGGTCATGTTAAAATGGTAGCATTGCACATCTGTCCTTCTAGTTGATGTAATAAATGGAAATGGCATGCTTAATTTTTACAGTGCAACTTAAATCAAATAGTTAAATAGAAATATTTTTAAAACAAACAAACAAAAATCTCCAAGACCAGCTTTTAGCAAAATGTAAGTTTTATAAATTCAGGGTATAACCCCTCCCCCCTGAGTACAGCATAAGCTTGAAGCAACATAAAGGGAAGTAYATTCAAGAGCCTTCTCTAGATGTGCTCACTTGTTTGTTTGATCTAATGAGTATGAACTGAAGTTAGATTGCTTTAGTTTCAGCAGTGCTTGCTGTAAATTACTGAAAGATCTACTGTGTCCGAGAAATTAATGTTTTTTGTAAAGTGGCTTTTTTCTTTTTTTTTTTTTTTTTTTGTGTAGCTTCTTTAGTCATCCCAACTGGCAGAGGTTTTCAGCATTTCACAGCAGCAGACCTGGTATGTAGCTGTAGTGACATTTTATTTCCATTTTGATTATTCTGAATTCTAAATGATTTAAGTTTGTCAGTTGCTAATAGCCTTAAGGGGAGGCAAGTATTAAATATTTCCCATGTATAGATGCCTTAGGACAGCATTTAGGGATCAAAAAAGTAGCATTTCTCATGACAGTTTCATCTGTCCATTATGGTGCAGTAGGTGAGGGAGCAGGAGTTCTGCTGAGAGAGAATCAACAGCTGAAGAAACTCAGTGTTGTTACTTCTAGCCCCCCCTTTTTTTTTTAATGAAAACCATACACAAGAGTCTGTGGAGGGAGAGCTGTAACTCTGCTGCCTCGGTTTGAGCAGTGAAAAAGGATGGGGATCTACCAGTTGGTTTTGCAAGCAGTGCAGCCAGAAGCACGTTGGAAGACACAACTGCATGTATTTAGCCCATAGGATGGATGTGTAGTGGAAATGCACATGTACAGATCCTCTTTTTATTTATTTATTATTACTGGGTGTTAGGATAATGCATGGCTGGGAAATGCTAGCACTAGTGAAGCTGGGAGCAGTGTTATCTGCAAGGCATAGAAATCATCCCCAAGAAAGTGTTTTTGGAGTTGACAGGTTCTGAACTCTGGGTATGGCAAAATTTGTTTGGTGAGGGGAGGGGCTATTASTTGTCAGAGCTTGATGAACTTATTGAGTACCTCCTGAGTCTGAAGCTAACTAGCCTGCCAAACTGAAATATAGTATCGGGAAGGTGTTTGTGTAACATGCAAGTTTCCTGATTTAAAATTTGGATTTCCCCAGAACAGCTAGTTTGAAAGGGAGCCTTAGATCCAWCACTTTGCTTTCCAGGAGAAAAAGAGAACGTGAAGTGACTTCCTAGGCTTAGGCAAGGAGTCTGTGCTGTGTTGAGTTATACATAAGCTTAGGTGAAAGTGGCTCTGAGTGGAAAAATACCTTTCTGGATGGTGTGTACATTGAGGGGGTAGAGAAAAGTGTTCTGTTAATGAAAAGGGAATGTGATAACTGGAAAATAGGAAACACTTAGGGCAAGGCATTATCCTGTCAATACAGAATACTCTTTATCTATCTAAATCTCAAAAGTCTGAAGCAACTCTTCAGTAAAGATGATCACAAAAAGGCCCTCATTCATGTTTCATCTGGATACGTTRCATGTGACAGGGCCCTAGGAGATGAAGTATGCACTATTTCTTAATAAAGCTCTTGTGTATCTAGGGTGCTTCACGAGCAGGTGCAACTCTTACATTCCCTTCGGGTATTGCTTATCCTATACATGTACCAGCTGGAGTGACGCTACAGACAGCATCTGGTAAGATTAAAGAGGAGATGTAAAAATGTTACAGTGCATTGACTGTATGTGGATATTGAAAGATGGTCCCAAGTACAGTAGAGAAAACAAATCTGAAGTTAAAGTACAGATGGGTAGAGCCAGTTATCCTCCTCTTYCTTTGCAGTTTGTGTTTGTAATTGCTGCATGGGGGAAGTAATTATGTTGATTAGTTAGTGTGTCAGTTGTGTACACTTGCAAGATCAGTTAATGTGAGCTGCCAGGTGATGCCATTTTTTTTGTTTTACAACTGCTTGCAAATATGTTCCTTTGTCAGTCCAGATATAGGCATCTCCTTCTCCTATATGAGGGACAATCTTCCATGTTTTAAAAAGGTAAAGACATTCTGGTGCTTCAGAATCAAATTGATTTCATATTCAAATAAAATCCAACCATCCATTAACCTTTTTGCTCACACTCTTTTGCTGATACAGCTGCCGGTACTGCTTGTACAAAAATCTACTGCTTAGGGTATGATGAGTRGAAGGCTTATTTCAGCCATAGACTGACTCTTTCCTCAAACAGCTGTTCTTCATTGATGAGAACTAATGTCAGCAGATATCTATTTCAGSTATAATTCCTAAGGTTTTGAGACCTATAGGCTGGTATCAGTGACTCTGTGTGTGTAAGCATGTGTGTGGGGAGAAGAATAATTAAATGAAATTGGGAACTTAGCTCTATCATCTTAATTCTAACACTGATAATAAYAACTTAAGGATTCAGTATTTGGAGTGGTTTTCATACAATGAGAGGATAGATTTAAACGACAAGTCTTTTTTTTTTAACTAAACTAGGAGGATTTTTTTAAAGGGGATACCTAAATGTCCTTAAAGGAGTGAACTGTCCCTGTAGCTGTGGAATAGTTTACTGTTTCATCTTGTATTCCTTAGTTTCTGAAATGACATGGAAAAAAAATTAAACAGAATTTTACTTTTTTTTTTAAATCCAAAACCAAAAATGGGTATTAAACATGATGGTCTGGATGGAAGCTCTGACTCTGAACGCTTACTTTTCAAAGGCTGAAATTGTGCTTGGGGAAAGTACTGCTTTGTAAACATCCTGTTTCTCATAGTTTGCCTGACTATTTGCTATTGGTTATTAGTGGTAACAGGACAGTGGCCTGGATGAACCTGTAGTTTAACCTGCTGAAGCAGTTTTTAACTCTTCTCTTTCTAGGGCACCTTTATAAGGTAAATGTGCCTGTTATGGTTACACAGGCCTCAGGGGATGCAAGTRTTCCTCACCATCCTGTTCAGCAGATATTTCAGGCCCTTGGGCARCCTTCAGTTCTGCAGGTCAACATTGCCAGTGGTGCACAGGTGAATGCATCWTCTGCCCAGGCAGCTGCTGAAACATTGCAACCCCAGGAGACTGATGTCCAACAGACCATGGTATTTCAACCAAATGCCATGGGAAAAAAACACCTGGAGAACTCTGCCAATACTACATTGGTCCAGCAGCCTTCTGTGAGTCAGCAGCAACTTGCAACTAATGCAGTGTTGGATCAGCAGGCAGACTCAACAGAAGAATCCCAGCACAGCAGTCTTCATACAGCTGTGTTTACTCCAGAATCCTCTGAAGGGTTTTCTCCTGCTGAATCCTTGGCAAACAACTCGAGCGGTGTACTGCTGGATGTGGAGGGGCAGTTAGACATTGAGCTTCAGGAGTCGGTGCAACAGCAGGTGTCTGATGATATCATTGACCTGATTATCACAGGCGAAAGTTTGGATGATAATGCTGTTCTGAAAGATCAGGACAGCATTGCTTCCTCTGACAAGGTAAGGCCTTTTATTTCTCAGCTGGTGAAAATACATCTGTTGGAGATGGTGGTTTGCAGTATCATAAAAGATGTGATCAAACAGATCTGTAAGTGACAAGTAGCATCTCCAAATTATAATAATAAAAAATTCTTATAATTTTAAAGTTCATTTCTGAGCTTG
Organism: Oceanodroma leucorhoa; assembly: GCA_030449065.1. Classification (NCBI taxonomy): domain Eukaryota; kingdom Metazoa; phylum Chordata; class Aves; order Procellariiformes; genus Oceanodroma; species Oceanodroma leucorhoa. Next base: position 4,729,313 of record JASVER010000043.1, read on the forward strand.
TTTTGAATAGCAGTAGCTGACTGCTTATTTTCACATTAAGAATTTATTACAAATATTGCTGAAATACTGGGATTGAAGAGAATGCCAATCTAAAAGATGCTAAAAGTGTAATAGATAGATATAATGTATTCTTAGACTTACTGACTATTTTGGGGGATAATAGTTTTCTTTTTTTTTGCGACTGAGCAGACATGAATGACCCTTTTGAGAACTTCCATGTYATTCTGACGCCGAATCTGAATGTGAATACTGGCCAGTTGTGGGCAAATTGCTTTTGCAGTGTTGGCTTGGATTAGTTTTAACTTGTAATGTGTGAAGAGCATTTAACTTGCATTGAGAGAATGCACACTGAGTATGAAAAGTCAGATTTGATAAGTGAAAATCTGCTGGAAGAAAATGTATTTCCTTGGGAAAAAATCCTGAACAAACTAGAATTCAGGTAGAGCTGTGTGGAAAACTTGAATGATTTTAATTAACAAGCCACTTTCCTGACCTCATCTAATTTTTGTTCCAGAAATTATTTGCAGATGTTTTAAGCTCAGGCGTTGTTGTGGTTTAACCCCAGCCAGCAACTAAACACCATACAGCTGCTCGCTCACTGCCCCCTTCYGGTTGGGTGGGGGAGAGAATCGGAAAAGTGAGAAAACTTGTGGATTGAGATAAGAACAGTTTAATAATTGAAATAAAATAAAGTAAAATAATAGTAGTAATAATAATCATAATAAAAAAAAGAGAATATACAAAGCAAGTGATGCACGATGCAGTTGCTCACCACCCGCCGACCAAGACCCAGCCAGTCCCCGAGCAGTGGTCACTGCCCCCTGGCCAACTCCCCCCAACTTATATACTGAGCATGATGACATATGGTATGGAATACCCTGTTGGCCAGTTTGGGTCAGCTGTGCTCCCTCCCAGCTTCTTGTGCACCTGGCAGAGCATGGGAAGCTGAAAAGTCCTTGACGAGTGTAAGCAAGTGTGTTATCAACATTATTCTCATACTAAATCCAAAATACAGCACTGTACCAGCTACTAGGAAGAAAATTAACTCTATCCCAGCCAAAACCAGGACAGGCTGGCTTGCTGACTTTGAGTTGTGGTGCTTATATGTGATGACACAAGTTTATTAAATGCAGATTTAATGACAGTAATGACAAATGACTGTAAATAGAAAGATGTTATGTTGCTCATCTGAACTTTGATGGCAGGATGGTGAAGACTGTCCGTAGTAAGAATGGAAGGTCAAAACAAAGTGTTATTTTCTTGAACTGGAAAGTGTATGTGGATGTGAATTAAGTGCTACAATAAAGATTTAATGAGAAACTGAAGATGGCTGAAAGCTTAAAGCCCTTTTATGTTCATGTGAATGCTCAGTTTAGGAGTTCTAGCACTTTTATGAACAGTAACTTGAAGTACTGAAATATTTACTGTCTCAGTTTTTTATATCTTTAAACAAAGCATTTTGATTGAGGGAGAGGGATGAGTTAATCTTGACTTTTATTTCAAAAATGAAAAATGCTATTTTGGGGACAGGGGAGTAGCTTGTTTCCTTTTTTCTTTTCTCTCTTTTTTTTTTTTTTTTGTTTGTTTTGTTTTTGGAGTTCTTTTCGCAGTAGAATTCTAAAGGCCAGCTCGATCATCTTTTTCTTAAGAAGTTGTTTGAATACAGTAGTGTTTAAAGAAAAGTCTAAGAGAATGTCTTTCTATAATGCTGAGGAATATTTGGCATGGATTCCATTTAAGGTTAGGTGTAAGAACAAGATTTGCAAATGTACTCGGGGTTTACAAGTAGGCCAGGACTTGAAACTCTCATTTTAGTGCCCCAGTCTTGTTGCTTTATTAAACAAAAATCKCAGGCTTTGTACTGAACGATGAAAGCTATGTGGTGTTAATTCACAAGCTGTCTCTGGTCTCTTATTCCTGTCAGATGGAACCTACTGAGCAGATGGAATCTAATTTACGATCAGAGAAGGATATCTGCAGTGACATTGAAGGCATAATTCAGCTAGATGGAACTGGTGATGTTTTTCCCAAGGAAGAAATACCACATACAAAAGATACGGAAGAGAATGAATTCATTGGCATTATTGAATCAGAGGATCTAAAAGTTCTGGAGGATGAGGATGAGGAAGATGATGATGAAGAATGTGACAGTATTTCAAACACGGAGTCTAGCAGCAGTGGTGGTGATAATGAAGAGCCCCAACTAGATATAGTTGAGGAGGTAACTTACTTTTAAGCCTTGTGAAGCACATCGCAGTAGTTTTGAATTGTTGGACCCAGAACAGTTCCTGTGAAGTTTAATGCAGAGAATGCATAGGTACGTTACATACCTCTTGAGACAGGAGGTACTACTGAGAAATTACTTGAGAGCTCATTATGAGGAGCGTGAACAAATGCAAGAGATGTTGAGAAGTTGTTTATTGGATGAATGAAAATACTTCATTACCAGAATTAAAGTTCTGTGCTGAAACCCTGGCCTCAGTGGAATGGAGTTCTGCTTCTTATTTAAGTAAGATCAGGATGCAGATCTAGGTTACTTTTCCTTCTGAAGGACCACAGGGAATTAGACAGAGAAGAGAACAATGTGATAACAAGTACGTACGTTTCCTAGATAAAGGCTTTTCTTAAAGATGTGCAATTTTGGGTCCTAGAAATTTGCAAGAGAATCAACTTGTAGCATCTGGACTTCAAATAAATACCAGTTGATTAGTATTCCAGTCACTGGGTCCAGCTTTGTCAGTTAGCAGTCTTGCTTTTTCACATGTGTTTTTGTTTAGGGTGTTTTTGGTTTTGAGACTGTAAGTGTGTAAAGATGTTTATAAATGAGCTTTGTGCAACATGGTCTTCATAAGCCTCTAGGTCTTGATTTTTGCACTGATAACCTTTATTGTTCTAGGTGTGTTTAATGTCAAGTATATTCAATGCTATTCTGAAAGAATGTATAAAATACAATTTTAATCTCTAGGACCCCTTAAATTCTGGTGATGATGTCAGTGAACAGGACACTCCAGACTTGTTTGACACCGACAATGTGATAGTTTGTCAGTATGACAAGGTACAGTATATAGTTTTATCTTTGTTCCTTAATCATTCTAAATAATATCTTCAGCAAATCCATGTCTGGTCTACTGTCAGTACCTTTTAAAGAAAATCTAATGCTGTGATAATTGAGTGTTTAAATTACGTGTTTAGCTGACAATAGTCTGAAGACTTACCTGCTGTTTTCTGAAATGAGGATAATCAACGGGTTCATAACGGTCTATTAAAGGAAAGGGGACCAAATCTTGCAAAATTAAGAATTGTAAAACTGCAAAAGCTTATGCATTTCCTTAACTTTTAAGTAATGTCAGCAGCTCCATGGATGTATGCATGCATTTTCAGCCACAAAATAAGACTTTTGAAATGGATAACAGAAAGAGGAGTGTGTTGTACTTTCTTTTATATTTTTTGTCTTTGAAGAATTTTCCTACCAGAATTCTGTTGTGTCTGAAAAGCAAAACAGTTGKTAAGGGTGATTTTGTCCTCCTTCATTTTAACGTTTAAAATTCAACCTTATTTTGAACTCCTAGAGATCAAATTAAGTACTTCCAACTCTGGTATGGTTTTGGACACTTACATGTCAGTAGTTTAAAAGTTGACAAAACGAAGTGCATATCGTACTTAGACATATTTTTCCATATTTGTTTCAATAGTTTGCTTAAGATTGGCGTTTATTCTTTCAGAAGTGACTAATGATAATTTTTTGTGGGCGTTCAGCTAGGCCTGCCTTAATGGTGTCTGTGTTTTAGGAAACAGCTTCTAAGAAAATTGTCTTTACTAAAGTGTAACAGATTGAGTGTTGCTGAAACTAGTTATTTTGGAAAATGTAGTTATAGGGATATGTGTCGAAAATGCATCTGAAATTGAGCCACAGTGTCTGTATTGTATTGAAAAGGTACACAAAGTTCTGAAGCTTTATAACTTAGTTAGATGTTACAGATGCTATAGGTAGTGGATATTGTTATCTATAGCAAGTTCTGTCTGTACTGAGTTGAAAAATTGGTTGCAAATTTTTTAAAACTGCTATGATGTTCAGCATTGGACATGTCTATAGGAAATTTAAGATCAGATGTTGTTAGAAATTCACAGTTACAGAAGTTAGAGGGAGATGTTGGCAACTTCCCTCTTTCCTATATAGATTTAATAAAACATAATAGGTCTAGTAGAAAGTCAATGGAGACAGTTATCTGTTAAATYACCTTGTTATGTATAAAAGAATGCTATAGGCAAAATGACCGTCCTGTTTTGGGTTTTCCCTCCTTTTTCTTKCTGGACTTGAAAATAGACTGATGCTTAAAATCCAAGGAATTTTCTAAAGAAGTTTAAAATTCCTTCTTTTAGTATTAAACACAAACTTTCTGCAGTATAGATAGTTTTGCAGGCCTTTAAAAAGAAACAGAATATGCAAATTATTTCTTACTGTTTTATATGGCAGTATTTGCTTTTGAGCGAAGTTTTCCTGCTTTTARCCATATCCAAACGTCCCTGTGCACGCAATATTGCTTTGCCGTGTGTATGGGAAAAGAAAACTGCTGCATTTCAGTTAAGCCATACTTGTTTGCAAGGTGCAGTATAGTTTGGGGCTGATACACTAATGATATTGCTCCATTATTGTCGTGTTTTCCTGCCAGTGTTGAGCTTTCACAGAGCTACCTTTGTGTGTTTTTTTTTTTTTTTGGTGGTTTTTTTTTTTTTTTGTGGGGGCCAGGGAGTGTGCTAAGATTCAGGAGGTTGTCCCCTTGAGAGGGCAGGGAATTCATTATAAACAGCTGAAATCTACTGCTTCTATTGATTATTTGTGCTGTGTTCAGTGGAAGTGTTTCACATGTTTTGGGCTATCAGGATTTTAAAAGAAAAACAAGTTTTGTAAACCAAGTTGTGCTTAAAAACACTTTTTTTTTTTTTTTTAACGGATAGTCTAATATATATTTTTTGAGAGGGGGATTGATTTATTTCTTTTGTCAGATACATAGAAGTAAGAACAAATGGAAGTTCTACTTAAAAGATGGAGTGATGTCCTTTGAGGGTAAAGACCATGTTTTTGCAAAAGCCATCGGAGATGCGGAGTGGTGAAACCTCACTGAAGTATGTACTTTAAGACTGTGGCATTATTCCCGTATGAACTTTTTGTGAAACTACTAGACCTTCTATTTTTTTGCCATTAAAAAAAACACAAAACAAACCCCCAAAACAGCAACAACAAAGCTGTGATAAAAATATGCAAAATCTGTGTTGTTAATACATGCAAATCAAAACACTGTATTGTTAGCTACTCAGCTGTCTTTGCTGTTCTTTTCTGATTATTTCATTACTTTTCCACCCAAGAAACATCATTGGAATGAATAGCTTTGAAGACTAAAATGTTGAATCTGTTAGTAATTCAAGAAAGTAATGGAATACTAAGTGACTATATTTAACTAAATTTCAGTTCTTTTGGTTTTCTTTCCACTTTTTTAATTAAGAGCTAAAGTATGACTTGAAATATAAAACTACACAGTTGTTGGTGATATTATTTATTTCTTTTCAAATGCTGCTGAGTTTAAAAAAGAAGAAAAAAAAGAAAAACCAACATCTGTGCAAGTCTGAAACCTGTGCCTGTTTCAGCTGTGTACTTCTCTCTCCCCTTTCCTTCCTCTCCCTTGCTTTTTTGTGGTTGCTTTGTGGGTTTTTGGCTTCAACTTAAAGGCAGGCACTTTAGATGTAAGTCAGGAAATGTGGGTGGAAGACCCTTGAGCTCTCAATATATGAGAATTATTATTGTTTATTCTATACCCTCTATGTCTATTGAGATGCAATGAATAGTGTGATTTAACATTAAGATGTGATTTATTTTCACTGTCAATGCAAAGTCGTTTAAGTTTGCTTCTGTACATATYCACTACATTCTAGGACTACAGACCAGTAAGCTGTGAATGATACAAATTGTGCATAATAATAAAATGTCATCTCATATACATTTCTAGCAGAGAGTTGTTTTTGTGTTCACTAAATATAAACTTTGCTTAGAGAAATATGTAGAAGCCATGCATGTGACAGTAGCTCACCCTGCTATGAGAACTGCATTCCCCGCAGTCCTCAACATTAGCTTTGTGTTTGTTCCTCTAGAAATAGAGGTTAAAAAGTTCTGCGCCCATATGTCCGGGCCCTAGCCCTTCAGAGCTGCAGCTTTCCCCTGGCTCGCTCCTGTTCCTTGTAGGGCAAAATTGGAAACTAAATGGTAAAGCCTCAGCCAGGCTGACTCAGAACAGGATAATCCTGCTAAAAGGGCAGTGCCACATGCAAAGGTATGGCACCCCTCCCTCGCGGCTACTTCCTTTACATCTGCTGAAAGAAGACATCGTGAGACGTTTTGGTTATCTCTACTCTCTGGGAYGATGCAGAGGCCTTGAGAAGAGAAGGAAAATAAAGGGGAATGTTGGAGAGAAAGAATATATACAAGAAATGGGGGGGGGGGAACAAACCTTGTCCATAATGGTACAAACCCTTGTGCCAATGGCATAATCAATAAAGATGCTTCCTTCAGGAGGCAGGTTTTTAACTACTTCCTGAGTTTCTTGCATGCTCTTTTTGACATATCTGCTCCTGTCCAGTATCTAAGACAGGACACCGAACTAGAAGGCCTGACCAGAGTGTGGCTTTTGTCTTTTGTAGATACTGCTGCTGGGATGTGACAAATTGTGTATTCAGAGACAGTTAACCATGTATGATTTCTTTTTCCCCATTCAGCTGACTTGTAGCTGCACTGATGCTACACTTCAGACCCATAAATGCACAGGAAATGCAGCTCTTGCCACACAATAGATGCTTTTAGATTTCAGCACTCTCTCGCAGGCTCCGAGGTGTTCATGCTCCATAAATGTGTATGTTATGAACTGTGGGACCATCTTCAACTTGAGCAGCATAGCGGTGCTTCAGAAAAGACTGGAAGCAGAGGTACTGTGGCACAGGAATCCATGGGACGTGACTGGATATGCACCATTCACTAAGCACCACGTAGTCTCTGAATGTTGCTTCTGAGAATAGGATCTGTTTTCACGAGTCACTATAAAATGAAGTGGCTAAAGAGTACCTAATTTTTAGCTAAAGATGGGCAGCTTTTTCCTCTTTGTTGCATCTTTCTGCTTGTGATGTTAAAGACTCGCTGTGCATGAAGGTGAGGAGTCAGAGCTCTGAGCATCCTTATGACTGCTCATCTCCTCTCTCCCTGTCTCTTTTCAGACCTTGTTCCTCTTTGAATGGGTGCCGAGATGTGTGGGACAAAAGTACTAGTGTATTCCCCCCCAGCTCTTCTAAGCTTTACCAATTCATACTTACTACATACCTTCTACCTGTGAGCTTCATCTGCCTGTTTATTCCATTCTTGAAACACTTCTTAYGCTTTGAAGTTTTGCAAGTTAATTTTTATGACAGCTTGCTGCAACCTCTGTGCAGTCCAAGTAGGATATCGTTTACATAGACTGCACATCTGGATTGGAAGCATTTTTTGACACTGGTCTCTTACTTCCCAAACTTCTTGTAAGTTTTACAGGTTGGGCTTTGGTGATATTTTTCATCCTCTTTTTGCTTTTTCACAAATCATGTGTACTACCAGCAATTAAAATCTCAAAGGACTGTTTGCCATCTTTCCTCCTGAAGCTTTGCTGACAGTATACATAGCTGGCTGTTACTCCTGGTCAAAGCTGACCTGCATCAAAAGGGATGCTCAAGATAGCTACACCATCAAGCATCCCCTGGGTTTTCATTTAGTTGCATTTTCTAACCCAGCACCTTCTTGATATGAAGGAACTTTAATGTGGCGTCCATCCAGTGCCTTCCTGAGCTATCAAATATAGAAGCTTTAGGGATTAGAGTAGGGTTTTGCTCTCGCTATCTCAAGCCTTCCCATATTTGAGAAAATGGCTACTGAATTCATAACAGTGCAGATCATCTGGCTCCCTCCAAACTACACTGCAGATATTCCTTGGGAGTGCTTGCAGTGGTTTTCCCAGTCCAGAGCTATGGACTGTCTATTTGCACTCCTGCAGTAGGACTGACTTTCGTTTTCTTCYGTCTAAGCATACAAGAACTGCTCTACATTTTGTTTCCAGTGTTCTTGAATGAACATTGGCAAAGTCTTRCAGCTTTGAATAAGACATTTACAACTAAAAATACCTGAAGTCAGGAATTTTTATACAGGGAAGAAAGGTTTCTTAGCTAACTGAGCTTACATTTTAATAATTACTGTAGCGYATGACTTGAGCAGTAATCAGATCAGAATGTTTTTGATCTGAATAGTTTACTGTATTAATGCTTTTGATTGCTGCTACTTACACGTTGCTGCAGATGTGATGGGAAGGTGTGTAGTACCAGTTATAGCCATTGAAGATACTTCAGTAAATGGCTGTCTAAAACTCTACACCAGAAAGAAGGTAAGTTTACCAAAAATAATGAGATAGAATAAAAAGTGTAACTTGTATGAGAAGCTTTAGCATGAATCTAGATCTTTAGTGAAGTGTTGCTATTACTTATTTGCTCACTTTTGTGTGTAGAAAAATTTGAAGTATATAAATTACTTTTGTTTGTGGGTTGTTTTTTCTTGGTTGTTCGGTTTTTTTGGTTGGGGTTTTTTGTGTGTGTTTTTATTTTAACCCAGCAATTATTTTCTAAATGGTAGATTTCACTCAACTTACAGCAGGTACAAAGAAAAGTGCCCACAGCTCTCATACTTCTTTGCTGTTACCTAAGCAGCATTGTAAGGCAGGTGCTATCAGTTGTCGCCATTTCTAACTCATTTCTCTCGCATGTAGTTTCCTGATAATGTTACGTGGTAGATGGACAGGAAGGGTGTGCTTGCAAGCTCTTGTCCTGTTGAAACATAATGTTAAGTAAATCAAGACATTGTTTTGCCATGTCCTAAATTGTGTCCAGGACTCTTCCATGGGCCGTCCGAAGAAACGAGTCTTGAAAATCAGTTTTGAGATAGGTGACAGAGAAGCCTTAGGCTAGGTAGGTTTTTTTCACCAGTGTCTTTAGTTTCTATTATAGTTAAATATCCTATAGTAGTCCCATTTGCTCATCTGCTAAGCTCAGGAGCTGGTGTGTATAAAGAGGTGCATCATACGGAATTTGTACTGATTGCTAAACTGTAGCGTTTTAACAGTCTCCTCTGTTCTCAATCCTGCTTTGTTCCTCACTGTGTGCGAACTGCTCATGGGTACAGCTGCGCTTACGTACAGAGCTTTTATACTGATTGAAGTCATGGCATTAAGCTGAAGGTAAGAGAGGGTCAGAGATGTTATTTCTAATTAACACAATTATAAGCTAATGATAAACCAGTCACTAGTACAAAAAGAATCACTTTCATTAACAGGAAGCAAATTTAATTTGCAGTGCAGTGTTCTGGCAACAAGAGGTGTGCTTTTGAACGCAGATTTTTGCTCTATTGCTGTCACAGACTTGAAAGCAAAGGACTGAGTTGAGAAGGAGAATGTAAGAGGTTTAAAGTGATTGCAATAGTACAATTTTCTCATGTACGAGAGTCTGCATTTTTGGTGGCCATCAAGAACTGTTCGGCTGCGACTGTTCTGGAGTAAGCGCACATCTTACACAGCTGCTCTGCTCCGCTGACTGCAGGGGAGGGGTGTATTATACCAGCTGGGGATCTGTCTTCAGATACCGTGAGTATCATCTACAGAATGTGATCTAAGGTGCTAAAACTTCCAACTACAAGCCCAAATAAAACGCATTTGCTTTACCTTCTGTGAACCATAAACTGCCATGTGTAGTCTCATGCTACCATACTGGTTTGATGAAATGTAAGCACTTGTGTTCTTCCCATCAGAGGCAACGTAACCAACCTGTAAAGAATAAGCCTTGATCTGTAGTCCGCAGCTTTTGCATCTGTTTTTGCCCACAGGTCTGTGAACTTTCCAATAACTAAGCCCCTCATTGTCATAAGACTGGGCAGTGCAGAACATGGTCTCCTTAGGATGTGCCTCAGGCAGACTCCCACAGGGATCCTGCCTGGCATTCAATGCAATCTGCAGCTGGTTACTCGGTGCAGATTGTTTGGCCTATACGATGCAGKTAAGAGCTTACACATCTGAATCTCCAACTTCAGGACAGTGTGGTGTTGGCTCACGGCAAGTGAACTGCGTACGGGTGACAGCTTATTTGCCACAGGGAGACTAAATATGCTGCAATAACAAAGGAATGCTCAATTCTTACTTAAATTAGGAACGCAGCCACAAATCTAGATCTCCTTAGCATCAGGCAACGGATAGTGAAGAAAAGATAGATTTTAATGGGAAAATGCATTCACTAAAAAGTAACTACTCTACTCCGCTTCATCAGCTGGGAATGGAGTTGGACTGTGAGTGCTGAGGATTCCCCAGTGCATCCCAAATGCCACTGGCACTGGTGATGCCAGAGAGCGGGCAGATGAAAATAATTCATGAGACTGTCCCTGAAGAGAAAACGAGGCAGTGCTTATTTACTTGTGCAGGCAGCAGCTATCCTGCTGCTGAGAGGGAGCCTTTACGGCTTATGTGATTTGTGTGTGCGCACGTATGATATACAAAATACAGTCCTGTGTGCAGCAGGTGGGGTTTTACAGCTATTGCATCTCTTGTGATTTCCAGTTCATACATGGTTGTGTATGGGTTAATTTTTTTTAAAGTAAATTACCTACCAGCTCAGACAGAGATCTAATGTAAACTGTGAAATTGCTAGTAACGAAGGTTCAGCAGGTCAACTTTTCTCCTTGGTGACATCTTTACAACCTAACGCTTGAACACTGTTCTTTAACTGGGTGTACGTGGCTGTGTAATTGGAAGTTTCAGTTGATGAAATGAAGGGAGGCATCTAGTTTAGTGCCTCTTTCTTTAACCGAACAATGCCAGTGCAGCTGATAGGAATGGAAAAAGAAGGCATGAAAGGTAGCAGACAGGCTTTAAATACCCCAGAGAAGCAGATTTGGAGAGAAAGGAGCCAGACTGCAATCACTGTGGTACTCGTTAACTTCAAGAGCACCCTGACTGCTCCTGGGCTCCCCCGGTTCCTCCCAAACAAGACTTTCGCCTATCGTTACAGAAGAAGAAAAGGGAAAATACCACTTTGAATCTCAGAACAGTTACGTTGCATAAGAACTATTGACTGGCATTTTTATTTATTGTGAAATGTTCAAGATATTATAAAATAATTCCTAGTCACTAGAATAATTACAGCTGGCCTTACGAAGTGCTGCATCTATTGGTGCTCTGGTTTAATTTTTGTTGTAAGACGTCTTGTCTCGTACTGCAGGATACGGCTTCTCTAACGCTGACAAGAGCAGCAGCGTTTGTGAGGCTTTGCTGGGGCCTGTGGCTGAGCTGCCGTTCTTGCAGTTGGAGGTATAAGCAGAGAAATAGTTCATCCTGTAAAGCTCTGCTCGGCTCTTACAGCAACCAAACTTGCTCATCAGCAGAAAGAAATCCCTTCGAAATGCTTTGGTGAAAATTGCGTAGAGAAACGGATTTGCGCAGGAGTTGACGGGGTAAAATAAAACCAGCAAAATCTTGGAGTTTGTCACTGTGATGAGAGGTACTTTAAAGGCAGCGGATATGGCAAAAAAGGAGATGGGGGCCATGCAGGTAAAATCCGTGAAGATCAGTATCGCCATTCTCTTGGCGACCTTGGTATCTTTATTGGCAGCTACCAGCTCTGGATTCTGAACAGCTATGTAAATCTTAATGTAGCAAGCACAAATGACAATGAAGGCGACAACATTTAGGACTAAGATCAGCAGTATGTAGGCTTGGGAAAGACCCGTTTCAATATCCATGGGTAAACAAATGCTGACCTTCATGTAACTGCTGACCCCTAAGAGAGGCAGCAGGGCTATTAAAATGGAGAATACCCAGCCACCGAGCATGATCGGCACAGCATGCCTCAGCCGTAGCTTTCGATCCAGCTGCATGGCGTAGGTGATCGTATGCCACCTTTCTATAGTGATCACCGTTAGCGTGTACACTGAGAGCTCGCTTGCAAACACGGTGAAAAAGCCGGCTGTACTGCAGCCGCTGCCTGTTTGCCAGTCTATTGCGTGGTTGTAGTACTGACCGCTTGTCTGGGCGTCAACAGAAGCAATGAGCAGCAGATAAAGTCCCATGCAAAAATCAGCAAAGGAGAGGTTGCACATGAGGAAGCGAGGAACAGTGAGCTTGTAATGGCTAGTTATGAGAACAAGGAGTACAGTGAAATTGCCAGCAATGGCAAGGATGTTTATAAACCAGATYAGGACTCTGAGAAAGCTGTATCCCAGGATGTCTTCGCAGGGATTAAATGCATCTGGTTCCGGAGTGCACGTGAGTATTTTAGGCTGACAAAAGTCATACTCAAAGTCGAAGCCAGTCATTTCACTGTCATCAAAAATGGCTGAGTAGCTGTAAGGAGAGGTTTCTTCATCTGTTGTGAACGGGTATGTGTTCTTTTCTGCTGACCACAGCGATGTGTTGTAAGAGTCATCTCTGTAACTATTAAAAAAACACCCCAGCCCCCCCAAATAGAAGTGAACTATTTGTTACATGCTGCTCGCACTCTTTTGTAAAATACAACAGATAACAGTTATTTTAAAACAGTTACCTCCTACATGTGTTTCTACAGAGTGTTTACATATAATGAAGCCTTGTAAGGATGCCTTTTGTTTGGGTAGCAGCCTTGGAGAGCAGCAGAGGTCATAGTCACATCCACGGGAATGCTTTCTTATACAACTTACTTATTTGTAAGTACTTCATCTTGACCGCTTTGTAAGCGAGCCATCTTTCTCATGCTGCCAGGAGACTGCAGTTCAAACTATAGTAACACTCAAACTGATGGATTGTAGGTTTAATGCATATAGGTTGATCAGTTACAGAAGCCAAACTAAAATAACCTAAGGATTTTAACTGTGCACCCTTACCTCTGTTAGGGAAACGCACYTACCAAACGAAGTCCTGAGACTACGTATGACTTGGGAGGTGCTGGAGGAATTTGATGTTCGCAGTATTATAAAGCGAGGAGTAGAAGTGCATGGTTAACTAGATAATGGCTAGGAAGATACTAAGTTTAGACTGGACCCAATGCCTAATCATAAATGATTTTGTGTGTTTAAAATAGACCTCTCTAATGTCTGGGTCATCAATAGTGTGGGGATAAGCCTACCAAAGAAGAAACATTTTAAAAGCAAACACTGTCTCTTCGGATTCCCTGCCAGAACAGGTACCTATTGCACGACTATCCACTCATCCCATTGTGAGTGTTTGGTGGGCAAACACTCAATCTGCAGCGTGAGACCTGGAAAGCATCTCTATGGAGGACAACTCTTCACAAAACTGTTAGCTTTGGGATAACTTAAATMCATGCTTAAACTTCCACATCTACTGAAGCATGTACATTAAACTGTTTTTCTGAAGCAGGGTCTTAACTGGCAAATAAAGCTGAGCTGCTTTTCAGCTATTCCTAGCTATTTCAGCTATTGGGCAAATAACTTCCCAATCTTGTTATCCTAACTCTTCTTTCCTTACATGAAAAACTGCCCAATGGCTTGCTTTTACTTGCCTGGGTTAAACTGGAAGAGCAGGGAATATGTTTGACTCTATTTATTAACAAAAAAGGATGGTGATTTTCTGAGAGGCCATGTAAACATGCTGCCATGTGCAAGCTGKTTTTTTTCTAATAAAAGCTCAGGACTTTCAGGCAATTTCTGTTGTGGTTCCCAAACTTTTCAACTTGCAGCCTTTCAGCCCATGAATCATGACCTTACTTCCATTTGTTTAATATAATGTCTGCTCAGAGAATTGCTGGGATTGGGACTTACCAAAGCAAAAAGCTTCGGCAGCCAATAGACTGGGCAGACTATTTAATGCACAGTAGGAGTGCAACAGATGCTAATCCGAAGCAGGGGGGATTACTCTGGTGTAGGCACTGGTGATTTGTGTGATCATATTCCTCACTGGGGTGTCACTTCAGTTGCCTTTATAACGTGATCTAATGCTCTGTGTTTACCTCCTTGCCTCACCTTGCTTCTCCCCACAGCCACCCTTAATAGAGGCAATATATTCTTGGTCTTGTTGACTGCCTGGACTTTGCCTTTTTGTAGTCCTGAATTGCTTCAGTTTTGCAGTTAGGAGAGGAATGGACAGGACTGACTAAGCGAGGCACTCAAAGATGCTACAGGCAGGCAGCAAATGAGAACTGGTGGCAAGAGAATCAAGGCAGCTGTTGCTTTACAAAAGGCTGAATAAAACCAAACGGCATGTGTAGGAGGCCTCGCCAACCAGCAAACGAGGTAATGTCCAAGGAAGTCAGTATCCCAATGGATCAATCACATTTCAGCTGTATTTAGCTGTTGGAATTTTGTGACCATAACTTTGTTTTTCTAGATTTTGCAATGCTCTGACCCCACCTCAGGGCTGAAGGGAAGGCCCAAGGTCTCCCATTTAGCTGTAGTGGGATAGACAGTAGCAAATCCTTAAATTTCTCCATTAAATACTGGTTTAGAGCCTGTGTCATCCAGCATGGCCAACACAACAGTTTTGATGTTAGCCTTTCTCATTGTCCCACTGAACACTGTCAAACAGAACTGCGATGATATGGAGAGACACAGAAGAGGTAAATCCATTGCATGGCATCATCAGACTTCTAACTCAGGGACTCTATTTCTACCATGGAAAACTACTGACGTACAGACTTCTAATTATCCTTTCTATASGCAAAAAAATATTAACAGTAGCAGCTCTTCTTTGAATCACACAAACAACTGCAATTAKCTCAGAGCATGAAAAGTCTCCATGTAGGCTATTAACTTTCTTAAATATTTAATCACTGTTTTGAAAGTCTTTCAAGAATTCAGAAGAGAAGCTGGAGTGAGTAAAGCTTATGAAATTATGGGGGTTTTTTCCTTTCCTTTTGAACATCAAAATCACAGATCTTGGTTTAATGATAGTAAAATTACCACTGTGCAACTTGCAAGGGTGACTGTATTGGCAGCAAAAGACATGCTGTTCTAGAAAAAACACACAAAAAGCAGGAGGGCAAGGTCCATATTTGCTACTTCCAGCATCTGTATGCAGAGGGGTACTTACAATATTTCATTAGTTGATTTCCTCATGGTGCTTTCACACTCTTTGGAGAAGTTGTCAAAAATGGAAAGCAAGGAATTTTGTCTGAAAGAAGGATGAAAAGAAAGTTGAGTTTCAGTCTGGATTTTCTCATCTTCTCTGCAAGTGATCCTCACAGACACATAAGGTAAGCTAGAGTTGGCCTCACGGCAGTGTGAACATTCATGTAGACCTGTGGAAGCAAGGAGGAGAAGGCTTCAAATACTGCCACAGTAGGCAGTACCTCATGGGGGGGATAAGGATGGTCTTTCAGCTCGGTTATTGTTTATGGTGTATTTTTTATAGTGAAATAACTTGAGCTGGAATTAAAAGGTATGTTTTGCCTTATGAAATATTGAAGTGGGCCAGATTCTCCATCAGTATGAATAGTAGCAGTTATGCTGGCTTTTAGAGAAGTTCATGGTAACAAATGCTGGGAAGCTGACCTGATAACTCTCTTTTAAAAACTGTTCGGGATCTGGAGGTAGACTTTACATGCTGGAAGTAAAGCAATTTGAAAAGTACAACTTGAAAGATGACGTATTTGGCAAAACCTCTGGTTTGGGGCTTTGAAAGTATGASCCAGGTACTCTACCAGTGTGAATGGAAATGGCTTTGTCTGATCTCATTGCTGCGGCAGTAGAAAGAGCTGGCAAAACCACTAACCTCTTTTGTGTACTCTTAAGAGAATCAGACACCTGGAAGCTCATAGAAAGTTTTATGTATAATGAGAGAAATAAGGTTTTAAGATACCAATCTAAGCCGCTGTGTAATGCTTATAAATAATGGGATGGCAAGAGAAGTTGTTTTTTCTAATATTTTTTGGAAGATGTGGTATAATCTGCTTTCTCCCCACCCACAATCAGGCCCGTGAAGAAAGTCTTCGGAACTGAATGCTACCTTCCACCTCTCTCRCATGGCTCAGGGAATGAGCACACCACAGTTGTACCCCAGAAATCTCAAGAATATTTGGTCTGAGGACTTTATTTTCCTAATGTCTCTGATGCTGACTTAAGTGAACCTGCTTGCCCAGTCAGATGTATGTAAGACCTTGTCACCATATCTCACTGATCAGAGAGTGCAGTCCAAGGGTGCTAAGGAATGGGATATGGGGCAGGGATACTAAAAACTATGTGGGATGACTGTATGTAGAGTACAGGGCTACAGAAGGGGGTAGAAAGAGACAGAAGCAGGCTGCAGCTGCATGACCATGAGAATACATAACCACATGAAGACTCTTCCCTGTGTAACCTGGGAAGGTCTTGGAGGTCTCAGTCTCTGTGGTCTTCTGCTGTCATCAGTAGATGACAAGGAAAACAGCCAGAGATCTGCCTCTTGTACCTTTGTAGTAGCTGGTCACATAGAAGGTAACAGCCTGTTGCTTGTACAGGTTTTTCCAGCAGCCAGGGCTGTGCAGATACGTAGYGCATCAGCACTGCTCTGAACCCTGCTGATGTCCCAGTTAGGAGGGCAGTCTAGTTTTCTGATTTGCAGGGTTTTTTTCCCCCAGTTTTCTKAGTAAACGCTCACTAAACATAAGAAAGTGACTTACTAAAGCACCCATTTTTATAGAGCATGATCATGTTGCAAACTCAAGCACCTGAAAATTAATATAATATCAGAAACATAGTTATCTTCATCAGAATGAATAAAACACTATTTTTTTTGTCCCAAAGCTGCATTTAATACACTCAGAGACTTGATCTGGGACTGAATCAGAGTTTGGTAGCAATGGAAACCCTTGACTGTAGGATCTTTGCTCTTACTTTTGCAGAAGCAGGAACCACTTAGTAAAATGAGGTAGGCAGAGAAAGCATAGCATCACCCCTAATTTTACCCTAAAGAATTGGATTCTACTCCTGCCTTTGCAATGCAGTCCTGATGCGATGACATGCAAGTCACACAGATCAGGCTTCCCACAAATGACTTCTCAGTACATCTGTAGCCTTCGTTTGAGACAGATGAGAAGTGAGGCATCCTCATAGCTTTAATTAAACTCATTTGGAGTTGCTTTGGCTGCCTAAAGCCAACCGAGGGTTGATTTCTTTGAAACAAAAATGCTGAAAATTAGCTCCTGTTGTCTCAGATTGACTGTCCCGAATTAGCAGATGCAAAGCTCTCTCTGCACCACGGTTTCCAATTCTGGGGAGAACAATACTGTCTGTTGTTATCTGAAATGACTGGAGCTAAACCGAGTAGGCTTGTGTCAGGTCCTAATTTTGGTGGGTAATTGAAAGCTTGCCTTTTCTACTAGGTCATCCATATCACCTGCATTAAATAAGCTACATAGCTAAAGGCTACAGGGGGTTCTTTTTTTTTTTAGGGCAATATGCTGTTGATGGAGATCTATCTTCCATGTGCCAGTAGGCTTTTTAATTGAGGTACCAAGAAAAATATAAGCTTTAAGCAAACTTAGAATAATGTTCCTGCTGGCAGATCCTGGGCACAGGATGGGATCCATTTCTGTTCTAAAATAAAAGGAGATCATTTTCCTGGCTTCAGCAGAGATCAGTTGTTTCGTGCGAGGYCTTGCTACGTACCACAGCTTCCTTGTAACTGGAATAAGGATAATCAAACCTCGTGAGCTGAATAAAGCAGAATTGCCATTTTGGAGCTTCTGAAGTACTGCAATACAATAATGTGCTATTCAGACTTACTTTTCTGTCCCTAGATTTCGAAAAGCACAGCAGTGGCTGGGATATGTTAGAACAGCTTCCAGAAGACTGCTGAATTTATCCAGCGGTGGCAGTCTCTTTAACGAGTAAGATGACGTAGCATTTAAGACTTGAATGGCCTCGAGCCCATAACTAGGCAGGGACTCCAGCGCCGTTGAAGAAATATCCCTGCAAAATAAAGAGAGCATGCTCTTTTCTTTTCATACGTATAAAAATACCACCAAAGCATGACAGTAGGTAACAGCCACTTGTTTTTTCACAAAGGTCTAAATCTGCAAAGCCGCTTCAACACCTGATACCCAGCTCAGAAACATGGTCTGTGAAACCAGAGAGCAGCGGGGTAAGAGCATCCCTGCGGCCCAGGAGCCCCAGTGAGGCAAGGAGCTCACTTTGTCCCGGGGAAACCGAAACCCACCGCTCCAGGGGCTGTGCCCYGACCTCTCTGTTTGGAAGCCAGCGTGAACGGAGTGAGGGACGTCTCTTTAGGCCATCCTCCGAAARGGAGGGAAAGTGGGCAAATGTGACTCTCCAGCCAGCTAACAGGTAGGACACCCTCCTGGCTCTCTGCTTGGCTCTGAAGGGCTGTTGTAGGTGTTTTAATTAAATGGTTATTAATTAAAACACATAAAAGAATCCCTCATTCTTGCCAAGACAAACTTAAGCAGTTTGGTTTAGAGTAACTTCAGAGGGGCTGTTTGTGTGAGGAGAGGCCATCAACATGACTAAGGATTTTCAGAGTCAGGCTATTAAACAGGAAAAAAGACTACAATTGTGAAAGTGATATTAGTAACATCATGTACTGTAAAGCACCAATAAAAGGAACAAAATGGCACGTGTGGCACAGAGTGCTATTTACAGAACCACCCACTGTGTTTTATTGCATGGAGTTACAGCCAGTGCAGCCCTCCAGTAAGTACTTCATTAATAAATCATGAGGAGGCTAATAATATGTTTTATTCAACACAGGCTTATAGCATGCAATCAACTAGTTCACTTTTATAACCAAATTCTAAGATAATATATTATAAAAACATACTCACCCTACCAAAAGGCAAGTTACTTGGCAATGTCAGAATATAAAGCACAGGGGTAGGATCAGGAGGATCGGACACAAATAAAGCAAAGGCCAAAATGTCTAAGGGGCGGAGGTCAATGCCAATGCTAGAACTGGCTGATAGGCATTTGTCATGGTGCAAACTGAGCCTTCCGCCCTGTAGTTTCATGGCATCTTGTTGACATGTTTCCATTTTACAAGTAGAGGGTAAGAGATTAAGTCTTCTTCCAGGCTCAAAGCCTGTATTTGCCGAGATGACGCAGCCCACGTAGCACAGTGCAGTTCCCGTGGGACACCTACAAACCCAGGTAACGGAGCGGTGGATACTTACAGGACGTCTGGACCTGTGGCCCCTCTCAGGGCGTCGTTGTGTATCCGCCTGAGGTTCTTATTGTCCTTCAGGATTCTGCAGAATCAAACATTAACTCTTTATGGCTCTATTTTAAAATAACCTTTTTGGTTTCTTCTTCCCGTCTATTTCTTCTTGATACCTCTCTCCTACCACAGCGGTTGCTGTTGCAATATCTGGCCTGGGAGTGCCAGTATTTCTCATGTGACCTTTCCCTCCGCTGATGCCATCAGACCATTATCATCTACACTTAATTCTGATCATTTCCAATTTCTTCTGACTTAAACCGGGACCAACCAGTCTGGTTCCTTCACTGCAGTAGCAGCATACAAAAATGCAGCAAAAGTTTTGCCCAAACCAAGAGGCTAGTCCCAGAGCGTGCGAGAGTGATTTAAAAAATACTGATGTTTCCAACATAAAATCTAGGTTCTTGAGTTTGGGCTACGGTTTCAAGCTTTCCRCTACTGCTGCTAAGTTTAGTAATTTATTAAAATTTGATTAAAAATGATGAGTTTTTCTCATAAAAACTGCAGCATTCTAAGGGACGGTGTTTCAGGAAAAGCAGTAAGCGCTGCAGGATTAACAACTGAGTTGCAATGACACTGAAACATGCAGTTTTCTAATGGGTATCAGGAAATGCAAGACACAGCCAGTTAAGCTGAAGGAAGAGGCTTTGATTGTATTTGAACTATTATTTGCTGTTTAAAAAAAAACACTGAGGAGGGGAAACATACTCACAATTGATTCAGCTTTGTCCCATTGAAGGCATGGCTGTGGATATCTTCAAATCCATTTTTATATAATTTGCTGGTGATTAAAAAAAATGTGTAAGGGAAAAAGATTTGGAAAAGACAAGATTATGTTATGTAGTACAAGTTTCAAATCTTAATGCTGCATTCATTTTAATGATTAGAGGGTCTGGCTTATAAAGAACATAGTTAACTATTACATGACTTACATTAACTCTAAAAATAAGATAAAATTGCTGCTTAAATTCCCTAAGCACCTTCCTGTTTAGCTGTTGAAGAGAACTTCTGCTTATGTACAGGTTGTCCCTCCACCGAGGGGCTCACCTTGGGCTGGGATCCAGAAACAAGACATTAGCCCAGGTAAGCTCCTGGCATGCAGACAACAACCTGGAGGCAGAAGACCTGGATTTTGTGGTGTCAGCACGTGTAAATGGAAGACTGCAAGGGCTGGAAAAGTRTCAGATGGAAAGCAAGTCTAAAGCCCAGAGGGTGCTGCTGGATTGCAGATCCCCTGCAGACAGACAAATCTTCCAGCAGCGCAACAGAGAGCTTTGCAGAGAGGCAGGGGTGAGTCATGCATCATCCAGCGGTCAGAGAGCTATCAGCTCCTCCAAAGTACTGCTGCCAGGCTTGATTTGTGCCRTGGAAACCTCGCTGTCCCCTGCACTGCACAGGGATGGTTGGTGCCACTCTGGGTTCTTGATTCCCCACCCTGGGGCCAGATACCTAAAGGTTGGACTCTGCTGGACCTGAAGTCCAGCTCTTTTCCTTCATTAGGAGATCTAACCTATGGGTCTGATTTCACTGAGAAAAACCCATTTGTGATACTAAGTTCATGTTTCCAACATAATTTCAACATAATCATTTGTATATAGTATTTTTTCTTCAATATTAAGCCCTAATAGAAAATTTGGTGCAGTTTATAAATGAAACAAAATTTCTGTTGTTGCTTTTCCACTTGTTTTTGGGAGAGCAGAAACTGGAGCTATGGAACCTGCTCCCAAGAAAAGCTGGAAGTGTGGGGAGCACCTGGCTACAATTGATGAGAAGGGGTCTATCTCAGCACGATGCTGAAATTAGTGATATCCTTAAAAACCACAACGATATGTAAGATTGATTTCCCCATCCACATGAAACACTAACTGTTGGAAAGACTGAATTAGCTATTTGTAGTGCAAAGCTTTACTGCAGGCTGACTTTACACCTTCACAGATTACTTGTGTTTCACCATGCTGCAACAATTGGAATTACTTCAGCTAATTACACTTAACCACATGGGGTGGGGTTAACGTGTAGCTCTACAATTAGGAAGCTGCGCTAAGGTAATTCCTTTCTTCTTGTAGTGAGCTCCCCATCACAAAAGGATGGGAGAAAAATGATCGTTGGCTGTTTCYCGACTGAGTTAGACTCCCTCCCATTTAATACACTTTAGGGTCACAGTAAAAATTGTAAGCACCTTTCTCCATCTCTTCTATGTTCATTTTCTTGCATCTTTAACAGAATCATCATTTTGCTGAAGTTATTTTGAGAACTTGCTGGTAGGAAAGAGGCTCATAAGATGAAATGATGCCCTAATCTAAGCAATTGCTCCTCTTTAACATCGCATAGGAGCAGTCTTCAGTCACGTTTATGCTCAGTTCCTCTAATGGTTTCAGAAGGTACTGGTCAATACATAAAATCTGTGTCGAAATTACTGTCATGCCGGCACATCAGCCTGATAAAGGGCCCAGCCCAGTCAACTGCAGTACTTGCTCACACGCACAGCTCATTTGCAGGTGCAAAGATACATGGAGTTTTGTGCGGGGGTTTTGGTGCACACTTGTCTCAAGACAAGGCTCCCCTTTTGGACGTGTACTGCCTTTTAAATACCAGTCTGGTCCAAAAAGGCTGGCTTTACTGGCGTCCAAATTGGTGTATGGCTACAACACAAAGTAGGTGGCCTGCTGCTGCCCTCTATTACTCAGCTGGTCCTTCCTTGGGACACCTCAGTTTCAGCCACATCCTGCAGAGAGGCTCAGTCTGTGATTTTTCCTATTTCAGCACTTCTTTGTGGAAGTTTTTGTGAGGACAAGGGTGCTGCAAAATGCATACATGGTTCTTGCTATGCTGGCAGATGAAACCTCACCTTGGCCTTCTGCTGAGTTTTGCATTCCTCGGGTGGGGCATCTYGCTTAGCATCAAGCCCACCCGTCTCACAGGTGGCTGTAGCAATGAATCCACAGTTTGTTAAAGGGAAAGTCGGTGTGAAGACTTGTGGGAATCAACGTAAACTGAGACAAGAAAAATCGGGGTAAGAACAAGCATTGGTACTCCATACCAATTTATTCTCTCTCCCCCTCCTCTTCAGAGGGACCCTCTGCAGCTGAAGCTCAGCAGCGTTGGATCAGCAGTATCAGCCTGGTCGGTCCTTGAAAGCACTAGTTCAAGAAATCTCATCCCTGAGGGAAAGAGAGAGACTCTGGCCTCCAGCGCAGCTTTTGGAGTTTATGTCCTGTCGATGGTATTTTTAAAAACAACGTTGCATGGAAGATGGGGATTTAGATTCCTCCTCCTACTTTCTTTCCTAAATGAAGTTAGCTTTTGGATAAAACCGTGCTCTTCAGCTTAAAGAACACCCCTCTGTTTCCCAAGCATTTCAAATTTAACTCACAATATGGACATACATTGTATACGGCTTAATTTCAAGATTTTTATAAAGTCAACCTGCTTTTCTCAAGCAGAAGTGTTATCCTCGCAGAAGGAACTGGAACTAGGATTATTTTACTCACAGTGTCAGCGATTCATTGTTCATCCCCTGGAAAGCATTTTGTGGTATAGTTGTCATATGTAAGTTATCACAGAGCTCCCTTTGGGAGGAAAAAAAAAAAAGGGTATTTTTGTCAGTGATCCAGGAACAAGATGGAAAAGACTCACAGCTGGGTTAGGTTAGGTGTCTACTTACAAAATAAAATGAGCTTCTAATGAGAAGATCTGTGTCAGATCTGGAAATTGTCTTATTCCAGTGTTACAAATGCTCCTAGAGGAAAGCAYAATTCCTATTTGCAGAGAAAAGATTACCAGAGGGGATGCAACAAGAAGCCAACTCGGTAGGTACGAGCTTAACAATGTATTAAAAGGTAAGTGACAAATACTATAATTTTTAGTTAGGCTCCAATTCTGTTTGTAAGACCTGTAAAAATTAAGTTTTGTAGCATCCTCAAGCAGTGTCCTGGAGAAGCAGCATATGTTCTCTCTACATTAAGCACAATGAAGAGATCTCAGTTACCCCTTTTGCATAGTTCCTTGTCTACCTGAAAGCTTTATTCTAGAAATAAGCACTTAGCAGAACTAATTTGCAGACTTTATTACTGTTTTGTCCATTACTGCCCTGCCCCAGGTTACTTTATTTTCTTGCCTAGTGAAAGACCTCACTATTGGTTAACTGCACATTAAAGCTATCGTAAATGATGTATGTACTTTTAGTGTACCCTAATGCAAGAAAAACTTTTTTCCGTATACTCCTTTCTGTAATTTGTCCACTCCTTCAGAGGAAAAAAAATAAGGGCAAACAGAAAACTCTTTCTTACAAGTATTTTAGCCTTGGAAGGTTTCTGAATGCTCCATCCTCGATGTGCAACAGATTTTTTGTGTTCAGGATTAATCTGTAATGAGGGAAAAGTATCTCAGTATTATAATCGTTATACATTTGGGAGGGTCCTGAATTTTGCTAGTCATTTGCCTTGTTAGAAAACAGTCAAGTGCAGAATATGGCAGAAGGCTCTCCTGCTGTGAACAAACTTTCTAAAAATATACCACGAGTGCATTTCGAAGCACTATTGGTAATAAAAATGGCCTGTAACTGTTAGGTAGYTGACAAAAGGTAACAGCTCCTGAATTCTCACGGTTCACTGAGCTGAGATGATCTGGTTTGGATATCCGGGTCTCTGGTGGGAGTTAGCATGTTGCCGTCATCTACCAGTTCTTTGGGATATGCGTTCTGGGCTCGTGGCTCTGGGCCCAATGCACTGAGCTTCTGCTTTACCGCAGGGGCTCAGAGGCAGGAGCAYGCTACCATCACGATGACTGTGCCTCCAACAGGTCGTCTTGGAGGTGGGGCTGAGCAGGGAGCCTGAGCTCTGCCTGGGTGTGTGCATGCCTGGTCCTTGCCCCGCAATCAGATCCCTTTGCATCATCCCTTGTTTCCATTGTATTAATGATGCTCTGGCCTAGCCAGGAAAGGCAGTTCCGCAGATGCTTTAACCTCTTAGAGCACCATGGTCTTTACTAGAGCAGTGGCGAGCAGCACCAGATGGCTGCTTAGATCTGCAGAAACTGGGAGATGGAGGTAAGTGTGTGAGAAATACTGATTGCTAGTGGTCACTAAAAAATGAGACAGACCCTCTCAATCAAGGAGTACTTTCTGCAGCTATACTATCTGGTAAACCTGTATGTTTGCATAAAAGCCCAATAGCTCTAGTCCAGCTCCCTCCTTATGCATGATTTACAAAATTCAAAGGTTTTATCACATGAAATTGCAACAAGAGTTCAAATCCAAGAACTACATTGAACCCACCTACCCTGGTCATCCATTGAAAGTGGCTGTGAGTATAGCTTGGGACATCATGCAATGTGAGATGTAGAGCATTCAAGATTCCAACAGGTTTTCTTGCTAGCCTCCTGTAGCTCTTTAATGGTCTTGCTTAGCTTTTTGCTTTTGGCACATGACAAGCTATCCATAACCCTTTATTCCTTCCCTAAACCCACCACTGAGTCTAGTGGAAGTTAGACCCAACCAGAGGTGGATAACTCTGTAGCTCTTGCTTGTGTGAGCAAGTAACTGGCTTCAATGGAGTTCACATATAAGGGAAAAAAAAMMCCAAACCAACTTATTTGTCCTCACTCAGTTGCACCACTTTTAAGCCACTTGCTGATCATGCTGTGTGAAAAAGGCAGTAATGAGATATTGAATCAGATTTATAGTTTCCAATTTCACTAAATATTTCACAGCATTCTCCTAGTCATTGCTTTAACTCACCCTCTCTCTCAGATGCCTGTGCTATGCAGGTCAAGTTTAAAATCAGTACATGTTCTGTTTGAGTAATATTTTAGTGCTCAAAAGAAGAGCTAGGCATACTAAGCAGCTGTATTTAAATACTGTAGGGCTTTGAAAAACRCATCTTCAAAAGGGAAGATTTTTCTCATCTGTTGTCATCTCGAATTTTTTCCCCGCTTAGAAAGCTCGACAGTCTACACAAGTAGACACAGAGCTCCACTCCTGTCATTGACCTCACTGAAAGCAGTGGGACTTTCTACGCATGGTTGTCTTTGCATGATTTAGGATTCCAAGGCTAGACCTTACAGAGTGCTCGCTATTTTATATGGTACTTTGGAGAGAAATGTTTCTCGTCATAGATCTAATTGAAAGACAGCCAAAGTAACAGAGGAAGATTTGGTCCAAGAATACTTCTCTGCAGGCTGTTTACTCCTTGATGATCCTACATCACGACATGGATGCCTTTTTTTAATTGATGCTTACATTTCAGACAGAGTGGGAAGGCTGTCAAATGCGCTCGTTTCTATTCTCTCCAGGGAGTCGCTCTGAGAGATTTCACTACAATGAAAAAGGCAGACACAAAGCAATACATTAACGGAAAAGATACCAGAAATCAGCTTTCCACTTTGCATTTCCTTCTTTTACACATAGTTGTTCAACCCCCCGAACCAATTCTTGTTTGGCAGCAGTGTCTATGCCTCACCTTAGACATCTTGAGAGCGGGTGCCAGCAGGGTTTGAGAGAGACCAGCCTTTTGCTGTCTTGGCAAAGGGGTAYGCCAACCCTTTGGAACAAGTATCTCTGTAACAGCCAATCTCCATTTTCTGGTAAAGAGAGTGAGCCCAAGCCTGTGAGCCTCTTGCTCCTGTCATTGGTCCTCATTAGTGGATTTATTTGCATGGGCAAGGATTTAGATAATGTTCACAGTGCTTCATACACTATTATTAAGTCAGGGTGATGGTCATCTAATCCACAGATGTAGAAATACACAAATACGCATGCAGTGMACTTTATGAATAATTTTTGGATTTAAATGCCATTTTCATTACATGCATGCAAACTGAAAGGAAGTGGCTCTTTCTCATCATTACACTGACCAACATGACTGTYTTTGTACACACTGTCGGATTTCAATGTACTGCTGCTCCTGTTCCACATAGGTAGTTAATAATAACCAATACTGACTATAGAGAAAAAAAAAAATCCACTTATTTGATGCTTGCTAAGTGCCTGCTAGATTAAGATTTATGGGGCTACACAAAATTGACTCCTGAAAGGTCTTCAAAACGGTGTTTTCTCTCGACCAAATTGACTGGAAGGGCACACAAACTAAACCTAAGATTATACACTGTCAAGAAAAAAATATTTTCTAAGCAACTGGAACGCATCTACAAAATCAGAGTCAGTATTATCACAGTCCTGAGAGTTATCTTATTTCAATTATAATTATGAGAAAACAATTCCTATTGGTGTTGATACAAAAACCCTTAGACCAGAATGAATTGTTTTTTTCATTTGTAGTGGCAAAGGGGGATGYACACTAGAAATCATATATTAAACATGTATGTATTTCTTACAGAAATACTCATGATTTTCTTCCATACTCAGAATTCAGTGAGATTGTTATTTTTGGTATTGCACTAGTTACTCATAAATGAAAGATGGATGTAGAACAAGCAGCTCGCTGGGCACCTGATCCTCAGAAACTCACAGGCTGGCAGGGATCAGTGCCTGCTCTCAGAACTTAAAGACTCTTTAAGGTCTGGGGTCTGAAACATGGTCCTTCCTTGGGACCCTTCCTGTCTGCCACTGGCTTACCATTTACATAGGTTGGAATGACTTATGGCAGTGAGAATAACTTTATCATTTAATTTGCAGGTGGTGGCGAGTTGCCCACCTCCCTGGGCAGCCTGTTCCGATGCTTGACAGCCCTTTCGGTGAAGAAATTTTTCCTAATGTCCAAACTAAACCTCCCCTGGCGCAACTTGAGGCCATTTCCTCTTGTCCTATCACTTGTTACTTGGGAGAAGAGACTGACACCCGCCTCTCTACAGCCTCCTTTCAGGTAGTTGTAGAGAACAATAAGGTCTCCTCTCAGCCTCCTCTTCTCCAGGCTAAACAACCCCAGTTCCCTCAGCTGCTCCTCATAAGCCTTGTTCTCCAGACCCTTCACCAGCCTCGTTGCCCTTCTCTGGACAYGCTCCAGCACCTCAATGTCCTTCTTGTAGTGAGGGGCCCAAAACTGAACACAGTATTTGAGGTGCRGCCTCACCAGTGCCGAGTACAGGGGCACGATCACCTCCCTACTCCTGCTGGCCACACTATTCCTGACACAGGCCAGGATGCCGTTGGCCTTCTTGGCCACCTGGGCACACTGCCGGCTCATGTTCAGCYGGCTGTCGACCAGCACTCCCAGGTCCTTTTCCGCYGGGCAGCTTTCCAGCCCCTCTTCCCCAAGCCTGTAGCWTTGCCTGGGGTTGTTGTGACCAAAGTGCAGGACCCGGCACTTGGCCTTGTTGAACCTCATACAATTGGCCTTGGCCCATCGATCCAGCCTGTCCAGATSCCTCTGCAGAGCCTTCCTACCCTCAGGCAGATCAACACTCCCGCCCAACTTGGTGTCATCTGGAAACTTACTGAGTGAGCATGCAACCCCTTCATCCAGATCATTTGATAAAGATATTAAGCAAGACCGGCCCCAAAACTGAGCCCTGGGGAACACCACTTGTGACCCGCCGCCAACTGGATTTAATTCCATTCACCACAACTCTCTGGGCTCGGCCGTCCAGCCAGTTTTTTACCCAGTGAAGAGTACACCCGTCCAAGCCATGAGCAGSCAGTTTCTCCAGGAGAATGCTGTGGGAGACAGTGTCAAAGGCTTTACTAAAGTCCAGGTAGACCACATCCACAGCCTTCCCCTCATCCACTAGGCGGGTCACCTGGTCATAGAAGGAGATCAGGTTGGTCAAGCAGGACCCGCCTTTCATGAACCTGTGCTGGCTGGGCCGTATCCCCTGGTTGTCCCACACCTGCCTCGTGAGTGCCCTCAAGACGAACCGCTCCATAATCTCCCCCGGTACCGAGGTCAGGCTGACAGGCCTGTAGTTCCCCAGATCCTCCTTCCGGCCCTTCTTGTAGATGGGCGTCACGTTGGCAAGCCTCCAGTCATCCGGGACCTCCCCTGTTAATCGAGACCGCTGATAAATGATGGAGAGTGGCTTGGCAAGCTCCTCTGCCAGCTCCCTCAGTACTCTCGAGTGGATCCCATCCGGCCCCATAGACCTGTGGGTGTCCAGGTGCCATAGCAGGTCATTAACCACTTCTTCTTGGATTATGGGGGGTGTATTCTGCTCTCCGTCCCTGTCTTCCAACTCAGGGGCCTGAATACCCTAAGGATAACCAGTCTGACTACTAAAGACTGAGGCAAAGAAGGCATTAAGTACCTCCGCCTTTTCCTCATCCTTGGTGGCAATGTTCCCCCCTGCATCCAGTAGAGGATGGAGATTCTCCTTGGCTCTCTTTTGTCGTTAATATATTTGTAAAAACACTTTTTGTTGTCTCTTACGACAGTGGCCAAATTGAGTTCTAGCTGGGCTTTTGCCGTGCTAATTTTCTCTCTGCATGACCTAACAAGATCCCTGTACTCTTCCTGAGTTGCCTGCCCTTTCTTCCAACAGTGCTAGACTCTCCTTTTTTCCCTGAGTCCCAGCAAAAGCTCCCTGTTCAGCCAGGCCGGTCGCCATCCCCGCCAGCTCTTCGTACGGCACACRGGGACAGCCCGCTCCTGTGCCTATAAGACTTCCTCCTTGAAGAACGTTCAGCCTTCCTGGACCCCTTTGCCCTTCAGGACTGCCTCCCAAGGGACCCTCTCAACCAGTGTCCTGAACAGGCCAGRWGATTTGGAGATTTATAATTTAAAAATATGCATTTTTCAAAGTAACACTAAATCTCAATAAAATTATGAAGTGTTTTATAGATTTACTTCAGACAAATATATCGATTTCTACRCTGTTAATTTGGAGAGATACATTAAAAGGACACAAAGAAATCAATTAAATTCTCTTTATGGAAGGGAAAATGTCAATGAACAAAACATTCTTTGCAAAGAGCAGGATATGCATAGAGTTTGGGAAAGTTTAGCCTCAAGTCATACAGGTAGGAGAAACTTTGTAGATTTAAGTTGGTCTCCCATCTGAAAATGGTAAGTTCTCATTAATCATTCAGATGCAACCGAATGCAGAATACAGTGCCATTGGATTGTACTAGAATACTTTATTGCCGTGGAATACATGCAGCAGAGTTTAGCTTATTTTCTACTTGCTAGAGCTACAGGAACACATAAGTTTATAATTTGGCCAAAATTGTTTAACTAATGAGCATTAAAAGCTAAACTACTCCAGTTGAGTCTATTCAGGCATTTGCATTACCCTCATCCTTCAAGTCTTTGCTTTCAAGAATGCACCATGAAAGGGTTTCCTACTTTCTCTTTTTGTTTCCTTGAAAATAAATTATGTAACATCTAATATGTATTTTAATATCTGATGCACTATGTGCTTTTCATAGGTGAATAGAAGTATAAAAAGTACACCTTGAAAAGAAAGTGGCATCACTTGTGCTGCTGCTTAAGTTCTGGGGGGGGTCATTCCCCTGTTCTGCATTGCACTGGTGTGTCATCAATTTTCTCCTTTAGAGACCACTCAATGCAGATAAAATAAAAAATAATAAATAATGGAGACTCAAGCCTGCCATCTTTCAGCTGGAATAACAACAGAAATAAGGACAAGAGTGGTCAGACGAGCCTTGTGGTCTTCGATATAAAACAGGTACAAAGCCAAGGGAGGGGAAGCAAAGACCTGGTGTGGAAAATTACAGCACTTGTAAACCAAAAGATCCAAGAAAGGGTTCAATCCTACTGATCCCCTGCCAAGCTTATCTCTTGGTGAAAAACGCCGAAGAAATATCTTACTTGGGTACTACATAAATGTATAATCACAGAATGCCATAGCTATCATGGGAGTGACAATGTTTTGTGATAGAAATCTATCATCTCCTCTGTCAATCAAAAGCACCTATCATCAGTTATTAAGCTGTACCCAGTTCTCTCCAACATGATTAATATTTCATTATGTGATCTGTTAAACAACTGTTGAAAATCATACCTGTTCAAAGAATCTTTTATACACTGCTTATAAGAAAAAAAAATGCTATGTTTATCCTTCCCCAGTGGGKTTTTTTTCACCAATAGTATGTTTTAGCAACACATTTTCACATTATTGTAAAAAGATGTTATTTGGGATGGAGGTTTATGATAGAATTTCTAGCAAGAAATTAAGGAAAAGCCTATGGAAAATATTGTCAACTTACATGATGAAGGCATCTCTAAGTCCTTCAAATGCGTGTGATGGGATTACTTTTACAGGCAGGTGAGTRAATGATCTGAAAAAAGAAGAGAGGGAGGAAAGGACTGTAAGGCATGGGGTTTCCTTGTTTACAGAGTGTACCATTACGGTGGRCAGAAAAACAGTAAAGCCTAAAGCCACTTTATTTTGCTTGCAGTTCTCTGTACCYCTGGGGCCTGATCCATGTACCATTGATCTCAGCTAAACAGAATTCAAAGGATATTGGGTCAGTTCCTCAACAGCATAAATTTGAGACTAACTGCTGTCAAATCAATAATAATCATAACCTATTAAGTAAATTAATAGCCTGATGGAAGTGGTCTGCTACATTCACAGCCAAAGGAAGCTATAGGCTATTTAGAGTTAGTTCCTCAGAAAAAGTGGCTTTCATGTAAAGCTTCTTCTCTATAAAACAGTATCTTCACATTCTCTGGACCGTATTCTGCTCTCAGCAGTATCCCTGCAACGTCGTAGCGTGGCACCCTCAATACACTGGCAATGCTCTGGCTATGTACAAGTGTAGAAGAGATTCAAATCAGGCCCGATGCGGTAGATTTTTGTTTTTTGGGGTTTTTGTTTTTTTTTTTTTAAACAAATTGCATCAGTGTGGTTAGTTGATTAAAAACAAGTGTATATTTTCCTTTTTAGTTTTTTAATTACTCTGAACGAGAAGTTAATAATGATGTGGGAGACAGATCTGCATTTTACCATTCTACTCCACATTTGAATCACAGTACTGTTACCAGCCAATTTATCTAGCTATGACCACACTCTCCCTGATAAAGTCCATMGGAAAATATTTAACATATTTCAAGATGTTATCTCTGTGCAAACAGATAATTGCTCCACTGTGCTTTATAATTACAAATATCTAGTCGGAGACATTTGTTTCCCATCCTTAAAAACCCCTCTCAAGGTTTTTTGACTGAAATGTTTCTGTGCTATTCATATAACCTGCTTTTTTCTCTTTGTTGTCATAATGCTTTATAGGAAGACAATTAAAATGTTTATAAACATATATATATATGTATGTATGTATAATTTATATATATACACGTCATGCCCACACAATATAATGGCAGGCTGTCACACGTATGTATTTGTTGGGGTTACAAATCTAGATGTACTAAGGAGCCCGGCAGTCAATTTCTAGCTACATTCCAAATAGTCTGCATGATTTGGGGCAAATAATTTAGTTTCCTTGCACCTTGACTCCCTGTAAACTGGGAGTAACAATGCTTCCCTACCTAATAGGGATGTTGTAAGGATATATATGTTTTTGATGCCACTATGATTGGGTCATACCTGTCTCTAGATGAATGCTGGCATATTGTGTTGTGTGTGAGGTTTGGTTAAATCAGAAAYGAAACTAAAAGTCATGTGTCTTGAAAAATGTATTTGCCCCTGAGGGGACAGACAGGTRGAGATAATCCTGCAGTAGGGCTTGATACTCTGAGCCAAGAAGAAAACAACTTCAGGAAGAAGTAAAAAGTAGAAGCTGAGAAATTCTGCTCTATAACCCTGGCAGCAGGAACCTCTTCATAACTGCACCATCAGCTGGGGCTGCTTGCAAAATAAAACATACCTTTTGTGAAACTGTTYGCAAAAAAATGTTGTCATTTGCAAAAGAAATAGAAACGTGACCGAAAGCGCAAAAAATCATAAAACCAGGTCTTGGCTCTCAATTACATCAAAATCTTCAGCCCAAGAGCCTCCCACCTCCCTGCAACGTGCCAGTGAGCAGTGTGGTGGTTGTAAATTCCCGTAACGCGTGGCTCGGAGCGACCCGCTCCCCCTGCCTGCAGAAAGCCTTTGGCAACGGTGCTCTGAGCTTAGCCACCTCAGCTATGCGATTAAATTTAAGTGGGATGAACCAGCACTTTTAGTACGTATTGTGGTTAAACTGCATAACGGCACTTAATCCATTCTGTATTTCAACTTCATTGGGTTTTGGTTTTTAATTCTCGTGAGTTCACCTTGATAGCTGGAACCGTGAACTCATCTGCATTGACATTACCTCGTCCCATTAAGCATCTCACAAAACAGCAAGAACAAAGGAAAAAGGCAATTCATAATCAGCCTTCTCTCTTAATCCTCGAAATACAGGTGTAGCACGCTTAGACACTTCCATATCGATAAGGATATCTTAAATTCACCAAAAAGGTGAATGTTCCCRTCCCTACTCTTGTCCAGTTTACCTTTGTGGTTTGTATCTCAAACCCTGCCTATGTTAAAGGGAAACATGTTCATTTCGATATCTCTTTCTATACTCACAACATTTTGAAGAAGATCCTTTAGGTTGCTGACCACAATCCAGCCTGYGTGTATGTATAAGCATTTAGATTAATAGAGTTTTGAACTGCTTGTTGCAGGCTTAATTCTTTCTAAAGCGCAGAGTAAAGTGAGGCCTTATCTCATGTGTTGAAGTCTCTGCTCTTGAACATGACTGATGTCTTTGATAGCACACAATGAAACTCAAGCAGGTACTGGCAGGAATTAAATATTGGTTTCTTTCTGATAGCACTCAGATTGTGACACCCAGATGTGACCAGTTATTCATCTCTCGGAGCTGAGGAAGCTTTTGACAAAAAAAGAA
Source organism: Oceanodroma leucorhoa (assembly GCA_030449065.1). Taxonomy (NCBI): domain Eukaryota; kingdom Metazoa; phylum Chordata; class Aves; order Procellariiformes; genus Oceanodroma; species Oceanodroma leucorhoa. The sequence goes on from JASVER010000043.1 coordinate 4,762,301, forward strand.
AGAACAAGCTGSGTTTTACAAAGCTACAAAGCTTTTATACATCTAACTTGCCATGCTACTAGCCTGACTTCTATAGTTCATGAAAGGAGGGACGCATCCATCTTTCATACAAGTTATCAACACCGGTTTGGAAGAATGTTGTTAGTTAAAGGATGAACTTTTGCACTTTTAAGAAAAACTGTAATGTTTCTTTCATAGTTAATACATCRCAACTTGTATGCTTATACTCACTGCTGCCATTCAGCAGCTGACAATACTGCGGCTCCAGATAATTGTGGGACTTTTCATCCTTGGAGAAAGGATGAGCAGAAAGGAGTGGGGAGACAGCCAGCCTTCTTGGCATTCACCAGCCCTTAGCAGTTCTGTAAATCAAGCTTGGTTGTTAAGGTACACCATTCTAGGCAGTAAGGTTTGAAATGGCCAGGCTAAATACGTGTAAGACTATTCAAGAACATCGGGAGAGACAGGAACAGCACCTAGATTGACCAAATCCTGTCCTTGCCTGGCAGCTAAAATACTGTCCTTCCCTCTTCAGCTAGCATTGGTTTCTTGTATTTTTGTTTTGAAATCATAAATGTAGAGTGGATTCTTCACAGGGATGGTTATCTTCCTGTTACTAGCAATACCAGGGCCAGTAGGGACCATGAGAGCAAACCACCTTCTGCTTCCCCTGCTGTGAATGTATAGATGGAGCAGTAAGACCTCTTCAGAAAATGTTCATGGGGTGGTCTATCCCAAGGATACAGTGGCATAAAACCGCTATCATCCTTTTTTTGCTTCTGGGATATACCAGAAGCAACTTAACTTGACAACAATTTTTATCTGCGAAAAGATAAGCTTCTGCTCCTGAGCTACCACATAGATTCAAGCTCCAAAAGAAGCTTTTGAGAGGTCTAGATGTCCAAAGACCTCAGGACCACTTGCAGTCCTGTTGATGAGGAATCAAAGCTGAAGCTCACTCACACCGCTGGAGAAAATCTCTGTATWACAGAATTTGCCTTTTGCAAAAAGTGATTAGTTGAACTGAGAACAAATAATAAAAAAAAGAACACAGGCCCTACAGCAATAGGTATGAATGTGTTMTGTAGATGGGTTGGCTGTTATATTTTACTGTCTCTGTTTTATAGGATTACTCATATTTCTAATGCCCAAAAGGTGACTGCATAAGCTAGACCCTTGCTGGGAGTGGCAAACATTTTATTCTGTCAACTCAGAAGGATTGGGAATATTGATTGAAACTAAGACTGAAAATCCACCATTTTCCTAGAATTTTTATCAGYTTCTGGGGGCAATGTGAAATGTTGACATTGATTTTAAAGCCCTGTATATCGGGCATTATCTACCTGAAATGCGAACTGTGATGCTGGATGTATCACAGAAGCAGCCAAGGAGTACTTTCCGCTAGGTGATGATGGGTGATACATTATCTCCTATGAAAGACACTTTGGCCCTGAAACTGAATTCCTGTGTCAATCCAAAAGAGYCAAATATGCCCTTAGTGAAGACATGGTAGAACTGTCTACCTGTTCAGGCTTTTGCCACAAAGTTTTGGATTTGGTGCCTGGTAATTTGGCGCCTAACCACGTGCCACTCGCCCGACTGCAGAAGCCCTGCATACAGGGGCACACGCTCAGGCACAGCAAAGTGAATCTCGCTATGAAATGAGGTTTTTGAAAGGGCAGAAAGGGATTAGGTATCCAATGCCCATTAYTGTACAGCTGGAGTTGGGTGCCTATCCATTTAGACTTTGCTAAAAAACCCAAAAGTACATACGAGACTTCAAAAGAGGGAAAATCACATTTTGTTTCAAGATATAATGGTGTATTAAAGATTACTTTTCTGTTGAGACTAAGAAGACATATAGCTGCTATAGCCAAAATAGCATACAAAGGTGTCTGGATAATGGAGTTTCTATAGTGTTTGTGTAATGTCCAAATTAAAAACAGGAGCCTGAGAAAAATACGGTCAATGCAGGACTGTATAAAACACATCATTCTGCAACCTGTCGGAAGTCTAATCATTTTGAAAACTCTTCCAGCAATAATACGACATGGCAAGAATAACTCAGGTAAAGAAAAATGGCTGAAATTTCCCTACAGGATATATACTTATCAAAAGCACATTTGGAAGCACAGCTCATTACAGCATCAGGGCTTGAATTACTCAGGTATAGCTGGAGTTACATATTGGTGTTTATTGTCTTGACTGACCATACTAGTAAGAAGGACTTTTCTGAGGTCTGGTTTCTGTGTTATAGTGGCACCAAGGGAAGGACGTGGGCACCCCAGGAACTGTGTTGGAACAACCTGGAGCAGCATTTTTTTCCCAAATTATTAGTGCACTTGCAAGCACTACACTGCAATTCCCCTGGTGCACACAGGTACAGACGTGACTATGAAGGGACAAAAGTAACTTTCTCTTGCTTTGTTTCTCATAGAGAGAGCTGTGCAGGGGGAGAAGAGAGCTAGAAACATTGGTAAAGTATGGAAAGAGAGGGATTCAGTACTAACAAAGCTGGAAAAGCCGTATRAGTAAGAGAGAGGGGAAAGAGTGAGAGAGAGGGGAAAACAACAGCTAGCTAAGTGGATAAGAAGACACTCGTATGAAAATCAAAGACAAGGTGAACAGAAAGTAAAAGAGGTTGAATAAGAACTTATAAAAGAGCAAGAATACATGTACACCTGTAGGGTTAGAGACTACATTCATTGGTACAGCTTCGTAATTGTATAATGAATGTAAGCTTTCTATTAAAAAATACAAAGAAATGGAAATTTAATAGTATAGGTCCAGGTTCAACATAAATCAGGTTGGATGTGGCCTGGAAGTAGAAGGAGCTGGACACATCTGCAAATGCAGCCTGAAAGACAGAGATTTTTTTGACATCTAAGTGTAAATATTTTCTCTGTAAGAGTATTGAGCAGACTCTTGGTCGAACTCTTTTCTGAGTGTACRGTTGGTTTCTACAGCCAGCCTAATAGCTGAACTTTGTGTACAATCATAAAGATTAAATGTTATATTAAAGATTGAAGGGAAAAATTCTTCACTTATTTTTGCCCATCATCTAGCCCTGTTGATCTGACTGAAGCATAACTGGCAGCGGCCATAAGCCCATTATCTGTCTTAATCTGATCACTGAGGTTGGGATGTGGTTTCTTCTTGGGGTGATAGAYGGAAAAAGGAAAAATAAAAGAGTAAACCAAAAAAGAAAGAAAAAATCACRGAAGTTTAGAGCTTTTGATAACCTCTCTGGGCTGTGATGTGCATCATCCTAATAAACATGCTAGATCCCTGCAAAAACTAACCTCCCCATTTGTTTCTGCTGCTGCAGGGATCCTTGATGTGACCGATCCACTGCCTGCTCTGCATGTGRTATGAACAGCGGGGAAGAAATGTGCTTGTTGCAATAACTATGGAGAGTGTCTCCAGCATCCACRGGCTCTGCCTTCTCTGACACTAAGGTAACACAGGGAAACGGGAAGGAAACAAATTTGGGACRGAGATTTTTCTAAAAACTGACTTTGGAGGAATGATTCACATGGCTCTAGATTAACACAAATTAGTATTTCTTGCTCCTATCAATTCTTGAGCTAGGCAGAAAGGAAAGAGGAGATCAGGGATAGTATCATCCCTGAGGAATTTCAAGAGCATGTTAAATTTACAAACAAATCAGATGAAAATGGAAAACACAGGCTTTGTTACCAAAAGGGGCATAAGAAAACCCCAGCTCAATTCATACACAGATAACCAAGGGATCCTAGAAATGGCAACTATGCTATCTGCTGGTCCTCTAATCCCGTATTTTGACGCCATGATTGTTTAGATCAGCGCTGTAACTGAGCCCATAAACAACACAACAACACTTAAATACTGATGTATATCAAGTATTTGGTCTGGTCTACTAGATCAYGAGCTTGGAGTATGGTGTGGGAGTGGAGTAAGGGAATGCCTGTGATTCCCTGTCGTTATAATTTAATCCTAATTCCCAGAAGATCATCAGGCAGAAAGATATGATGGACCACCCTACAGAGATCCAAAGAGCTGTCAAAACTCACAGCAGCTTTTTTACTACYAGAGAGAGAAAAAAGATTAGCCACTAACTTGTCAATGAGTTGGACCTTGAAAAGAGGCAACGAGCACCGCTAGCAGGATTTTGATGCTTTAATATAGGGGGCATTAAATTGGACAAGCTTTGGGAGAAGAGGTCGTGAGCAGTCAGTCAGATTTGTGAAAGAAAAAAAAAACAAACCCCAGAACTGACAGAAGGTTTAAGAGCAAATATCAACCTTTTAACTGGGTTTCTTTAAAGTTACTTAGGCCACTAAAAGGTGCTGGTTTTGGAATAGGAAAAGCAGCTTTTGCCTCCTGCCACAGCGGGAGAAGACAGAAAGTTCAGACAACTGTACCGCTTCTCTCCGSCATTGAGGCTGGAGGCATGCGGTTTTGAGAGTGCGACATTTTGCCCGTTGAGAWAACGTCCCGAAAGGATGCGCATCTTCTTCCTAAGGAGAAAGCCGCTGCCCGCGGGCTCTCGCCGGGCTTTCAGTACTCAGACAGCGCACGGCAGGCTTCAAAACCCAAGTAGAACTTCAGCCCCCCAGCACGCCACCGAATCTTCTCACCTCCGCGGGATGGGTGACGCTCCAAAGCTCCCGCCGCGCCGGGAGAGCGCACGGCCGGCGCTCCTCTACGCGCGGCGCCGACGGGAAAGGCAGCGCGGTGCCGCGGTGCGCGCACTCCCTCCCGACCCGCGGAGCAGGCGCGGAGC